>LPNX010474918.1:61827-236991 GCA_001517045.1 Pseudotsuga menziesii
TAAAGTCATCAATGAAATTCAATGCATATTTGGCCTGAATCATGGACATATGAGGGAATGGGCCAGAAACATCACTGTGGATCAGCTCAAGGGGTGCAGAGGTTCTCTCATGACTAGCTCTCTCAAATTTGTGCTTTGGGTGATTTCCTAGGATACAACCTTGGCAGATTCCTTTGAAATTTTTTATCTTGGGCAACCTTAGACCATCGCTTTTTCACTAAGATCAAAAAGATATTTGTAGTTTAGGTGGCCAAATATTTCATGCCAAATCTTGTTGCTTCATTAGCATGAATCAGAAGAGCAGAGGGGTTTGAGTAAGGTAGGAAGTGTGAGAACATGTATACCTTTTGAGCATGATTCACAACTCCTTTTGCAATGACTCTACTAGTTGAGATCTCTGTGATCTCAACTTCATCAGGTGAGAATATGACTTTCTTAGGAGACCCAGTGTGGGTCATCTGGTACACTGATAGGAGGTTGGAGGCAAGACTAGGCACGTACAGCACATTGCTGAACTGACCATGATCAAGATCTATTATTCCTTTACCCAAAATTTCAGTGAGAGAGTCATCTCCTAGTACTATAGATGGTCCTTTCGACTTGTCCAGTGAGGAGAAGGCCTCCTTAGTCGAAACCATGTGTCTTGAAGCTCCATAATCAATGATAAAACTGGGTGGGATTGATGTGCCAGCAACTAGAGCATGAACTCTCTCTCTGTCATCTCAACTTGATCCTCCTTCTCTCTTCTTTGAGATTTCTGGAAGGGAGATGCCATTCTTCTCCGGGATTTGGGTCAGCATATCTATTTGCTTCTTCATACAAGATCTTTCAGTATGATTGCCCTTATTGCAATATGCACACTTGCTCATTTCACCTTTGTTTTTCTTCTTCTGTTAGTTCTTCTTGGGACCTTGTAGATCCTCTGGAGACTGTTTCTTGTCTCTCTTTTGCTCAGGTGGATTTTTAGCTTTCTTTTTGCTTTTTGAATCCACCCTCGAATATCCAGCAATCAAATCTTGATCTTTGGATGGTTTGATGGTGCCCATCATCACCAGCTTTTCCTGTTCTTGTGTGAGAGATTCCATGAAATCTGCAAGGCTAGGCATCTTCCAGGTTCGAGCTGTCAGTTTTGTGGCATAGAAGGTCGAAACAAACACTGAATAGTTAGGGCCTAGCTTTGATAGGATGGCTAGTATGAGCTGATCATCTTTATTTTCAATCCCACACCGTTTCAGCTGCAAAACTAGTGCTTTGAACTTGGAGAAATATAGTTGCAGGGATTCAAAGCTATTGGGATTCAGAGAAATCAGCTCATTTTCAATTTGATGTCCCCTCATCTCATCTATCTTTCCAAAAAGATCAGCAAGATTCTCCCATAATTCATTCGGTGATTTCAATCCATCAAGATGGAAAAGGAGGTCTCTGGAAATACTCAGACACAGGAGGCCATAAGCCTCTTCCCTCCTGTTGTGCCATTTTATCTTCTCTGCAGCTGCATTGGGCTATGCTTCTGTTGCCATAGTCACCCTGTAGAGGCCTTTCGCTCTCAACAGTATCTTCATATCTGCTTTCCATTCAAAGAAATTGAAGGGAGTCAAGATAGTTTTCTGTGATTGATCCATAGCTTAGAAAATCTGTCCCGGCTGTCAATAGAAGGCTCCTAGTCACTGATGTCGAACCTTCAAAACAATTTTGGAGGAGATAAAACAATCTACAAGTGATCTGATACCATGTGTAAATTGAACCCAGTGATAGATTAATTTTACTCACAACAATTAACAATTGATCATGCAAAATCACTCACAAAAGAGACTAAAATTGGAGCTGAACACTAAACTGTATTAAATCATTGTACAATAGCCAACCATGTATCATAATAGGTTTTTGAATAAATAACATACATCAGGGATTCGAATGCATGAGGAGCAATTCGAATCTAGCATAAAGCAGGCTTACTAAAAATAAGCAAATCCCCCATAGGTGTAAAAAGATGATCCCAAATCTGTCATGGAGCTCATGAATTAGAAAAATGGCTTAGTAAAGCTAAAGAGTGGTGGAATGGCAGCTCATACATGCTTTTGCATGGAGAAAAGCGTGGAGGATGAAGAGGACAAAAAACTAGTTCACCTCACCTAGTCTAGCTTTTCTATTTGCCTTAAAACACTGAAAAAGTAGGGAATAAAGCAAAAAAAGCAGAAGGTTTCCTAGGAGGCCAGGAATAAAGTAGATTTGATTCCTTGGGCTTTCCCATGTGCTACATGAGTCAAATAAGGCAATTTTGACCACTATGGATAGGTAATAGACAACTTGCACAAGGTGGGACACATGAACTAGGCTAATAAGACATAAATAATTAAATTAATGTCTAAATGGGTAAACTATGGGTTTATTATTCTAACATTACCCACATTCAGTGGGAATGGAGAAAAAGATATAGAGCAGCATTGGTTCCTTTGCGAAGCTGTTTCGATGGTTCGCCAAGTTCACAATGCGGACATAAGGAAACCATAGATGATCACGACTCTGTGGGATCATGCAATGGACTAGTTTATGAATTTTTCCATAGTACCAGTAGGAAACCCATAGAATACCCTTGATGAGATCTGAATTGTGATGATTTGTGAGTTTAGAAAACCTAAATCAGAGTCGTAGTGTATCACCGAGATCAAGGAAATAAAGAAATTACCGACGAAATATGGGATTTCGACCAGCGGTTTAAAAATCTGATGGAAAAAGTGAGTTTCCAAATGTTGGATGTACAGAATAAAGAGTAGTTTATTACTGCACTATTACCACACATCCGAGGGCCATTGATGCAATAGAATATTGTGTCGCAGAGGAAAGTGCTAGAAATAGTGATGAAGCTGGAATCCTTGCCGATCGGAGATGGTGGCGTAGGAATGATGAAGATTCAATCGCAGTTGGATAATATGATGGTACAGATTCAAGACATCAAGAAGGGAAAAGAATCTCAAGAACAATTATGGTGTACAAGATGTAGAACATATGGACACACCAAGGATAATTGTCCATCGTACATGAACTATATCTTATTGGGTGTGTCTAACCCATTGATTAATCAAGGACTACCCTGGTGCTTAATATTCCAGACTAGAGGGCATCACGATGAGGACTGTCTATACTTGTAGAATATCGTAAGTACCCTGGCCTACCTTTTTTGTAAATGTTGTATGTCAGTAGGACATAATGAGAAGGATTGCAGAGCATGCAACCTCTTGAAGGAGAAGACAGTCGACACCTACTTAATGAAGAACAACGAGAAGATTCAAGATGAACAAGTGCAAGTGCACTACCATCCTGTGCATTTCCCACAAAATCAGTACCAGAATCAGTATCAGCCTCAATACCCACAGAATCATTATCCACCGCAGTAACCACAGCCTCAGGGAAGGGCGGGTGGAAACTTCAAAGGTAGAGGAGGAGGAGGATTTGGCAGAGGAAGAGTTCAATTTGTATGCTATAATTTTGGGTAGATGGAACATTATGATAGAGATTGCCTAGAACCTACAAAGACATGTTCATATTGCAAATCGCAGGACCATAATCTGGAACAATGTCCCCAGTTGATTGCAAAGTGGCAAGCTCAGGCCGTCAGAGTTCCTAACCCCATGCATAATCCAAATCCAAATCCAAACCTAATTGTTCAAATGATTGTTGCAGAGCCAAGAGAACCAAGTGTTGATGTCGTAACATGAGGAGGTGATGCGACTACAGCTGATCAAAATATACCATAGGAACTGTTGCAGGTGCGACCCTCAGCGTACAAGAAAGTACCATTCGACGTTCAAAAATAGAACCATAGTTTGCATGCACCATGGAGTTGTGATAAGGAACTTAGGATTGGGACGAGGTGGTTAAATAGTTTGCATGCACCTTTTCATTTGTTGATGAGCAGTCAATAGTTGATGTTGCGCTTAAAATGATCAAGGAGAAGATATTCATTGAAATACCTGTTGAAGTGGTGAATTCTCACCAGTGAAGAGCGACCATCTAGGAATGGATGGCTTGTTAAAATTTGGTTGGGGACCTAGGTGATGATCCTACCAACATTAACATACCAAAATCAGAGGGTATGCACAAGGTCGAAGGAAGTGGTATTTCGAGCGAACAATTCCTCAAGTCGCTAAAAATTAAGAAAGTTAACATTGGTTCACCAGAAAACCCAAAGTTCGCCAATATAGGAGATTATTGGGATGATGAAACAGTAGCAAACATCACACATTTGCTGCATGAATTTCAGGATCTCTTCCCTACCAACTTCTCAGGGATGAAGGGAATAGTGGTAGATCTGGGGAAGATGAAAATACCCCTGAAACCATATGCAAAACTAGTTAAACAACAACCTTATAGGTTAAATCCAAGGTATAAAGAGAAGGTGAAAGCTGAGTTGGACCGAATTCTTGATGCAGGAATCATTGAACCTATTAAAGAATTAGAATGGATCATCCCTATAGTCATTCAGGATAAAAAAGAAAACAAGTGAAGCCTTGATCTGCGTCGACCTAAGGAAGTTGAATGATGCATGCATGCACGCTCCATTCCTAACACCATTCATGAACGAAGTACTTAAAAGCGTTGGAGGATATGAAATGTATTCATTCACCGATTCATTTTCTGGCTATCATCAAGTCAGAATAGCGAAGGAGGATCAACACAAAACAACCTTCATCATATAATGGGGCTGCTATTAGTATGCGGTAATGCCCTTTGGACTCAAGAATGCTCCTCCTAAATTTTCTCGAGTAGTAGTTTTTGCTTTTAAAGATATCATACATAAATTTCTTGAAGTCTACTTTGATGATTGGATTGTCTTTGGTCTATTAAGAGACCATATTGAGAGTCTGCAAATGATGTTGAAATGATTTTGCTAGTATCAGATCACACTTAATTCAAAGAAATGCATTTTTTGTGCACCATTTGGTGTAATGTTTGGACATGTCGTGTGTCGTGACAAAATTTTGGTCGACCCAGTGAAAGTTGCAATTATCCTTGACTTACCACCTCCTACATCGATCATGCAACTCATATCAGTGCTAGGACACATAGGCTATTACAGGAAATTTATCAAAGGATATGCAGAGATAACTGCTCCTATGGAGAAAATTTTGAAAAAAGATGCAAAGTTCTAGTGGATAGAATATTGTCAAGAAAGTTTAGACAAGTTAAAAAGAGAGATGGCCACTGTACGAATACTGGTATTTCCTGAATGGAAGAAGGAGTTCCATGTTCAAGTCAACGCATCATCTATCACACTCATAATAGTCTTGACATAACCAGGCAAGGGTGCACTTAACCACCCTATTGCTTTTGTCAGCAGAAAACTGTCGACGACAAATAAAAACTACATGATGATAGAAAGAGAGGGACTTTCCATGGTATATGCATTGCAGAAGTTCTGATGCTATTTGTTGGATGGGCATTTTCAAATGTACACTAATCATTCGGCATTAAAATACTTGGTCAACAAGCTAGTGTTGGGGGGAAAGATCTGTCGATGGATCCTCCTGTTTCAAGAATTTGATTTTGAAGTCATTGTTAAACCTGGTCGACTAAATGAGGGGCCTGATCACTTGTCGAGGATAGAAAGTGGGGAAGAACCAACCAACTTGGAGGATAACTTTCCTAACGTGTAAGTATTTATGGTCACCATGATTGATAAAAATTTTGAGTCTATCATTCACCTTTTGAGTATAGGTTATCTGCCTGAAGGGTTCATCGCTCCATAAAAGAAATAGTTGGTCAAAAAATTCATTGATTATACGTTGATTGTGGGAAAAATATACAATATGGGACCTGATGAAATATTACGTCTGTGCGTTTTTTACCACGAACGACATTAGATAAAGATCGAAGCACATGTTCGTGTCACAGGAGCACACTACACTGGAAAGGAAATTGTGCGCATGATATTGCAATATGGATTATGGTGGCCAACCATACATATGGATACTAAGAAATGTTTTCAACACTGCAATGTTTTCCAAAGGACGCAAAAACCATCGTGATACGACAAGATGCCGCTAGCACCGCAGATAAAACTCCAAGAATTTGATAATTGGGCCGTTGATTTTGTTGCGCCTATCAGTCCGCCTAGAAAACAGACTGGTGCGTGCTATATTATCACAGTGACAAACTACTTAACCAAATGGGTTGAAGCTGCACCTATTAAATATTGTACTACTATGACTGCAACAAGTTTTTTATTTGAAAATGTGGTGACCAAATTCGGCTTCCCAAAAATCCTTCTAAGTGATCAAGGTACGTATTTTGTTAACAAAATGATTTATGATATTACTACAAAGTTCCATATTCAGCATATAAAAAAGACACCCTATCATCCTCAGGTGAATGGAACGGTTGAATCCTTCAACAAAATTCTAGAAAATGCATTAACCAAAGTGCACAATGTGCACAGAGATGATTGGGATCAAAAAGTTTCAGCTGTGCTATGAGTGTACCGCACAACTTGCAAGAGATTGACGAGACACACTCCATTTAGACTGGTGTATGGACAAGAAGTTGTTATTGTTAGGATTATTAATCCTCCCTTGTCCAAATTTGGTCATATTTCTAAATCGAGAGTCATGTCTAAATCGGGAGTCCATCAAGTCTATTTATAGTCATTAACACCATTGAGTCCACTTGACCTAATTGGGGCACATGTTTCAGTTACTAAAGTGTGGGGAACACTAATTGAGGCTCACTTCCATTGATTTCACTTGATTGCATCAGTTTAGGAGCCTCATAGACCAATCCCTACAATTTAGGAAGCCACTGGGAGTGCCAAAACCAACCAAGGTCAGTTCACTTCAGTTAATGACTAGTCAAGCTAAGTTAAGAGTCAGTTACATTTAGTTCTAGTCCTCTACATTCAGTTAGTGCTAGGTTTACTTGACTGAACATGTGGGGTGCATTTCTCACCTACCACTATCAGTTAACCTTAGTCAAAACTGAATGTAACACTTGAGTTATGTTTTAGAGCTCCGATGAACTCCGGTTATGGTTTAGACAAGGTCAGTTAACTATTGAGTCCTCCGATAGTGATTTAGACAAGGTCTTGGTTACCTACAGTCAAGTAGAGTCTAATCAATTCAAACTTCCTCATGTGGATTCAAATTGCTTGTGGCTATTAAAGCCATTATACTTCATTGTAATTATCTATCTAATTAGTCTTTGATTAATGAAAAGCATTCACAGCTGCAATCCATTTTTGCATTGTTTCATTCTTCAATAACTGAGTAAATTGTGTGATCTATCATGTGAGTTGTGTGTTTTTCCACATATCTATGTGCTCAATTTAATATGGTATCAAAGCCTCGGCAGAAAAGGAACTTCTCCTCCTCAGATCTCCTACTGGATCATTTTTTTTTGCAGGCACAACTTCGAAATGAATTCATCAGTTCCTCTTCTGACCCAATCCTCAGACTGTCATGAATGGAAGGTGAAGATGATTATATTTCTGAAAAGACAAAATATCCTTTGGGTGTCTTATGGAATCGGTAGAAAGTATTTTGAGAGTGAAAATTACTGGCTAAATGCAAAGGATGTAGCTTTTGAAATAATGAAACTGGCTCTTTCTCCTAGCTTGCTCTACCTCAGTAGATCTACTAAAGATCCAGAGGAAATCTAGACAAGATTGGACATAACCTTTGAAATGATTTATGAGGATCATAATAGCACTTTGGAGAGCACATCTAGCACCATAATCATATTTGATCCAAAATAATCGGCTTCCACTCTCTCTGATGAAGTTGTTCAAGATGAAGAAGAAGCAGAAGCTTCTACACAGTCAATTCGAATTGAAGACAGTTTCCATGCAGTGACTCCTTCTCCTGATGCTCCGGAAGTTCATGAGATATCTGATATCTCATCTTCTCATATTTCTGAAATAGAAGAAGACATTCGAATCTTTGATATTGAAGAAAAATTCTGCTGCACTTACATGCAAACATTCACCGGTGATTTTCCTTTAAATTCTGTGCAAAATTTACCAGTAATTGCTTCCGAAAGTGAAGAGAAATTTGATTTTTCTCCCTCTAATGTTGCTGCTGGTGTGAAACTATGTGATACCTTGGATATTTTGGAATAAATATTAGATTACCAGAGTGATCCATTCACTCCCCATGATCAATATTTTCCAGCAAATTCCTGCAGGATTGCATGCACCAAAATTCAGAATTTTGAAGAAGAAGAAAGCTGTGCATCCACCGTCTCGGTTAACCATTTATTTGAATCTGATATTAACCTCATTGGATATGATATGATATTATTTAGATCTGATATGATATTTCTTGGTTTAATATATCAAATTCATAATCTTCTAGTACCACTTGTAGTTGTTCTCATCAACGGTGTGAAGAAACAAGTACCACAAGTCTCCTACAAAACTGCTGCCGGGGATTTGATTCCATTTCACAGTTTTGGATCTGTTTTGAACCTATTTAGATCTGATTTAATTTCTGATCTGATATTATTTGGATAATATTTTAAAATCCAAAAGTCTTCAGTCATGCTTGTAGCTTCTCTCACCAATTCCGGTGTGAAAAATCAAGTACTGCACTTTATCTTCAAAACTGCTGATGGGGATTTGGTGTTAGTTTCCTCATATGAGGTTGCTGATATTTTATTATGTGATTCATTATCTATTTCAGAAGCTATATCATACTATGGAGCTCAAGCATTTTCTTTCAACAGTCCCAGTGCTTCTCTACCATTGATCACATGCTCATCTCCTCACAGAACTAGTAAAGAGGAATATTTTCTGCATCCGCCTGGACACTTGCTCCTAACACTTGGGGCTGTTCTTAGCACTCATGGTTTTCTATTCATGTATGCAACATATTAGTTTCTTGAGTGTTCCTCATATTCTTTGAATTCTCAAGAACCTTTTCTCACTTTACAGTTGACTTCAGTTCCTCTACATGGGTCCAGTCTTCATTCGGCAGCTGTCTATATTTCTGATTTAGTTGAGCATATCATTCTTCTTCCAAAGAGGAAGATTCCTCCAGACGTAATGATGGAAAGGTTCACATTCCAAGCCCCAGGATACCTGTGTACAGAAGAACTAGATTTATCCTGATTCTACCTGCTTAATTAGAGGGGGGGGGTTTCCTAAGTGGTTTTTTCCCCAGCACCTTGTTTTTGAGCAATTACTTTACTTTACTTGATGTAATGGGTGACCTATGTTCTTAGTTACTAGGGCCCATAGATTGTCCAAGTTAGCATTCAGGGGGGGTGTTAGGATTATTAATCCTCCCTTGTCCAAATTTGGTCATATGTCTAAATCGAGAGTCATGTCTAAATCGGGAGTCCATCCAGTATATTTATAGTCATTAACACCATTGAGTCCACTTGACCTAATTGGGGCACATGTTTTAGTTACTAAAGTGTGGGGAACAGTAATTGAGGCTCACTGCCACTGATTGCACTTGATTGCATTAGTTTAGGAGCCTCCTAGACCAATCCCTACAATTTAGGAAGCCACTGGGAGTGCCAAAACCAACCAAGGTTAGTTCACTTCAGTTAATGACTAGTCAAGATAAGTTAGGAGTCAGTTACATTTAGTTCTAGTCCTCTACATTCAGTTAGCACTAGGTTTACTTGACTGAACACATGTGGGGCGCATTTCTCACCTACCACTGTCAGTTAACCTTAGTCAACACTGAATGTAACACTTGAGTTATGTTTTAGAGCTCCGATGAACTCTGGTTATGGTTTAGACAAGGTTAGTTAACTATTGAGTCCTCCGATAGTGATTTAGACAAGGTCTTGGTTACCTACATTCAAGTAGAGTCTAATCAATTTGAACTTCCTCATGTGGATTTGAATTGCTTGTGGCTATTAAAGCCATTGTACTTCATTGTAATTATCTATCTAATTACTCTTTGATTAATGAAAAGCATTCACAGCTGCAAGCCATTTTTTTACTATTTCATTCTTCAATAACTGAGTAAATTGTGTGATCTATCATGTGAGTTGTGTGTTTGTCCACAGATCTATTTTCTCAATTTAATAGTTATGCCGAGACTAAGAATTGTTGCACTGATGGAAATGACTGATGTAGATGCTATCAAACAAAGGTTGTCGCACCTCATTCAAATGGAGGAGGAACGCTTCATTGTGGGATTCCATCAAAACATAAAGAAGCAAAGGTAGAAAGAATGGCATGATCGTCATATCAGAACTAAGCATTTTGAAGTTGGAGGACTTGTTTTGCTGTACGATAGTAAATTTTTGAAACATCTAGGAAAATTGAAGACACATTGCCTAGGTCCATATGTGGTCGCACACATCACTGACGTAGGCGCGATGAAATTGCACAAGCTAGATGAGACACTGGTCACATGAATGATAAACAACAAACAGTTGAAGCCTTACCATGATGGTTGTAGCACATAAAAGAGATAATAAAAAGAAATTGTTTTGTCGCACATCTGTGAAAGGGGTATGCAAATCGTAAGAAGAGCGGGAATGATAGTTGGAAATCATTAAAGTGCGGATACCCAAAAATATTTAGGTGGTTATTACAGAGAATCATCATCAATTTGACAAGTTTGAGGAAAGTGACAGCATGATTTTTGGTCCCATCTATCGTCCTTGCCATAACTGTGTTGACAGGTACAAGTCAGATCTCAAGTGTGTGAGTTAATCTGGGAATACGTCGAATGGGAAGCCCATGTGATTAACAAGACGTCACTCTGCCATCGAATGATCACATATAGGATGAGTGCATGCCTATAAATATGAGCCTTCATTGTCAAGAATCATTTTACTTGCATAGAGAGAAGAAGAGTGAACCAGAGTCTATAACTATGAGAACTGAGGCCGATGGTAATTTTAATTTCTAGCACCAGTGAGCAATTAGATGTTACCATAGCATCACCTTGCTCGATAGTTGAAGAGATTACATCGTTGGAGACACAGTAAGCACATCAAGAACCAAAAATAATGGTGCGTCCAATTCCCTATACTATTCCTGCGACCGCTTCAGCCCCTACATCCGCCATGGTTCATAATCCACCCATTAATTCACCAGCTACAGGTCCACGACCATTTGTGTCAAGCGCATACCTTCCAGTCACATTAGGGCCCCTGGTAAGGGTTCCAAAGGAGAATCCTAGCATGAAGCGCAAGGCCAGTGTGGATATACCAACTTCTCCACCGTGAAGAGAACCGAATGCCACTTTAGAGGAGCAAAACCTACTACCACCATACGTTTGACCAAGGAGATCATAGGCACCTGAAGTGAAGCTCCCGATGAAAGAGCACTCCTCCTTGGTCACACCCCATATCCTTTTTGGAGTGCCACTATTAATGAACATCATCCCGAAGCTGGTGAAACTGCAATTTGAAAATAATCATACGCATAAAAAGGAAGACCTAGAAAGACACAACTACATGATCACCCTTCCATCCAATCCACCTACACCACAATTAGTGGGCTCGAGGTATAGAAAGAATGGGCCTAAATAATTTACTTCTCATGTCGCATTTTGGCTGGAGTAAAAAAGTGAGCACATATGTGTGACAGGTCCTGGTCATCTTCCATGGAGGATACTTATGGCTCGACAGACCATATTTTGTTGATGTCGAGCTCATTTTGTCGATAATGGGTCTCCTACGTCAAGGAGACGACCCTGCGCCATATCTACGTGCAAACAGGGTATGCTCCTCTCTCTAGTGGGCATCAGGTTACACTGTGTCCTATCGATTAATAGTGCGCTTGTTGTTGGCCACATGGTCTTTTCGGTTAACATCCTCGCTAGAGGATTCTTTATTTCCTCAATAACTAACAATACAGCTAGGTTCACCATGAAAATATTATTTTGCAAGATGCTATGCAGTATGTGGACCACTAATTGCACCGTTGGAACAGTGGAACTAGAGGAACAATGCAAAGCAAGAGTGTTGTTCAATTGGTCGTAGTATTTACTAAATGAGCTCCTAGAGGATGCAGAGAACGCATAAGAAGAGAGTAAGAGAAAATTCCACTACTCCTGGTTCCTAATTTTGATTTCTTTTGTAGTTTGGTCAGACCCACCAAACTGCCATCCGCTATATGTCCCTATATTCTGTAGAGGTGAAAAATATCAGAACTTGTGGGAAGACAAGGAAGACAAGATCTAGCAGAAGGACAAAACATAGATTTATTTCTACATGTAAAAGAATTAAGAGATGTTGTGCGAAACTAGCACAAACTAGAAGCTATGACAGTCCAAAGGTATGCACCTTTCATAAACTTCCAGGCTGGTGTCCACAATATCATCATGCAAATGCGGTAGGACCCAGAGAAACAAGTGTATCCAACGCATTTTATGATTAAGGATCAAGATGTGGAAGCAGTCATCTAGGATGGGCCAAAATAATGGTGTGTCCTAGTCAACGAGGAGATGGACCAAGGGAATGGCCAAGGAAATGGCCAAGGGAATGGACAAGGTCATGAACAAGGTAATGATGGGGGCGACGCACAAGGAAACCAATCGCAAGAGTTAGAATATGATGATGATAGTAATGAGTTCTCTGATCAATATGATTCAGAAGACATGCCCAATGACGAGGATGTGTAGACTCAGAATAAGGACTAGGAAGAGGCATAGGACAAGGAAAAGCCTCAATCGCAGCACAAGAAGTGCAAAGCTGATAAAATGACTAATTTAGTTAGCTTAGGTGAGGAATACATTATATTGCTTGCAAACACAGTTGCAGAAGTGACGAAGACTAGATTTAAAGGTATAGGTAAACACCAGATGAAATTAACCAACAAACTCATCGAGAATGTCAATAAGCTCATTGAGGCTATTAATGAGGTAAAGAGCATAGTTAAAGCTTAGATGTACGACATTGATCCTGGTGATACATTAGATGCAACACCATTGTTGTCGCTGCTCAAGATAGAATTCAAAATGCAAGCAGTGGAAATAGGAACGCAGAAGTTCAATGATGTTATCCAGGAGATGGGGACATTGTCGCTAGATTTCTCTAAACTAGGATTGGTCAAAGTATATGTTTTTCATCATGCATCCATGACTCAAATTAGATTTCGAGAAAATTCTCTTGCTTATCAAGCTAACAAAGAAACAAGGAAGGTGAAAGAGTGCAAGGCCCTTGTTAGGCAGAAGGAGCAAGAGATTTAGGTGTAATAATAAGGAAGGCTTACGCTGGAAGAAGCCATAAGCTGCGCATTCGTAGAGTTCCCCAAAGAAGAAGATCAAGAGGAAGAAGATGTAGCCTCCAAGTTAGCACACCTAGCCAGGATTGTGACCGATCTAAGGAAATAGGTCAAAGAACTTAAAGCATAGCAACAACCAAGTACACCTCCTGAGGTGATTGAAGAGAACAGGAAAACAACATCTGAGGTTGTTGAGTGAATTAAGCAAGGAGACAAACTATGCAAGGAATCAATCAATGCCATATCTAAGGCATTGGAATTGCTCCTAGAAGATGAAGTCATGGATAAAATCAAGGAGGATGCGTGCCACAGTGACTTAAAGATAACCATGGTTAAGGAAGACATGAAGAAGTTATCAATCAAATAGAATATTGTAAAGGTAGCCGAGTTGAAGCAACTGCAACAGCAAGTCAAAAACCTCTGCTAACAAGAACATAAAAGAAATGAAGAGGTTGATGCACAACAGAAAGAGGTCGAATGAGTTATAGGGCTCCTTCAGCCTATACAGTAGAAGCTCCAGCTTATAACTTAGTCACTGGAAGATGAACCATTGGAACACATCAGTTATGACCGTGTCGAACAATTGGAAAAGAATGCAGAGGAAGTAGGGAAAGAGGTTTCCTAGGTAGAAGGCATTCTAAAATAATTTAGGGACAAGGTTGGTCTCATGGCGCAGCCAGGTCCAGAACCATGAAACCCACTTAGTGGCTTAGGACGAGCCACATGTGAGTGTTGGTGGCTTGTTGGGATAGAAAAGAGCACAAGGAAGAAACAAAAGCGCAAGCACAAGGCAAGAAAAACAGGTGTGCGATGAAGTAAATGTTAGGATATTTAGACACTTAGGAGTTAGTTAAGATCAACTTGTGTAATATATCCGTTAGGTAAAAGTGTGTTTCTTTAGTATGCATTAGTATGCATTTGTAAATATTCTAATCCGACGGTCACGATATGTTCTAGACATAGAGTGATCCGATGGTTCAACTTCTCTTAGATCATACCTACCATTGATCCGTGGCTTAACACCCGATTGGTCTATGATCTCTATTTAAAGAGCATAGAGGGTCCTTGGCTAGTTGATAGATTATGAGAAGCTCATGTAACTTTCTTTCTTTTGCATAATAAATTGTTCCAAGTAGCTATTTGGCTGGGGCCGTGGACTGTTTCCCTCTCGAGGGTTTTAACCACGTGACAAACATTGGTGTATTGATCTGTGATATGTTTGTGTGAAGCAGTTTTTATTGGTTTTCAGTACTTTGGGAGTACCCTGTGTACCCTAACATGGTATCAGAGCTTTTATGAAGAGCCACTTTCATTTTGATTAAGATCTGGAACCGGTGTTGCTGAAACTTTGAAAGGGTTTCTGGTTCTAGATTTTCTATGCATTTTTGGCCTATAGAAGCTATTCCATTGTGTCCGGAGCGCCGTTTCCATTGGGAAATAGTTTTCATTTCACCGAAAACTGTTTCTGTTTGCTCCAGAAACACCCATTTCGAAAAATCTGAAGGTATAATGTTACAATGACAGATTTGTTTTATTTTTTTTAAATCTCTCATATTTTATCAGTGTTATTATTATATCCTTTTGTTTTAGTCTCAGACTGTTGCCTTCCCTGGCTACGTATGCTCTTTGCCATGCACCTTGCGTGATCGCAGCGAATCAAAAATAGTGAGGGAAAGTTTTTTTTCTTATCATCTCGGCTACGTATGCTCTTTGTCGTGCACCTTGTGCGATCACGACAAATCAGAAACAGCGAGAAAACTTGAAAACGTAGAATTTTCGAGTAAGCTAACCAAGATCTAACCCCATTGTGTGGAAAAATGTTTTTTTGTTTTTCTTTTTCATTTTTTTTGTGATTTGCAGAGAAAGGAAGCAAGCACGGAAAACGAGAGAGAAGAGTAAAAAAAAAAAGACTCACTTTCTCTTTCCATAGTTTTACGTACCTTTTAAACTTAGCTCATTTGGTCCAAAATTGCTTTACACCTTGATAAGTCTTGAGTTCAAATCTTATCAAGCTACTTTTTAGTGCATGCAATTTATATTTTCAAGTTACTTGATTGGAAAAGTGCATCTCACATTAATAAAATAAAATAAAAGTGAGTCACTTAAGTCTTTTAATTTATTGCCGCACTATTTAAAAGTACATTATTGTAAAAGTGAACCTCACTTATACTACAAAAGTGATTCACTTCAAAGCAACTTTATTGTAAAGTGATTGTCAAAGGTTGATCTTTGGAAGAGGGGGGTTCTTTTTTTTGTTGGTCAAGTTAATATCTGCCACGTCACTATTGGGGACATCTTCAACATTTCCTTTGATCAAGCATAACTTCATCATTCGGAATCAGTTTTAAGTGCCGTTTTTTTTAAAACCACATATTTTTTCGAGCTCTTTGCATCCATATAGTTAGTTTCTATTATTTCATCCATTATTTTACAGTATGGCCACCCCTTTTGATATTATACTTACAAGTTCTAACTATTTCTCGTGGAAATCTTGTATGGAGGATGTTCTGCGAAGTAGGGGACTTTTCAGGATAACCTCAGGGAAAGAAACAGAACCCACCGATGATGATAAGAAAATTAAATGGAAAAATAGATGTGATAAATCTCGTGGATTGATTGGGATGTCAATCTCTACTGATTTGCGATTCCACATATCTGGAATTGATGAACCTGATCAAGCTTGGGAAAAGTTGGAATCTGTGTTTGGTAAACACAATGAAATTCGGGGTAATCAACTTGAGAATGAGTTTCTTTCCTTGAATCCAAATTATTTTTCATGCATTCAAGACTATTTATCTAAGTATAAAACTCTTAGACTATTATGTGCCGAATGCAAGATTAAGAAAGAAGACAAACAATGTATTTATCATATTCTTTCAAAACTTGGACCTGCATATTCTGTTTTTGTATCTACATTCTACTCCATGAAAGAATCCTTGCCTGCAGCTAGCTATCAAGAGCCTAGCATTGAATCCTTTTGTGATTTCTTAATTAGAGAGAAATATAAGCTCATTCATCTTGGAATAATTAACAATGCAAATACATCTGGGAAAGCCTTATTGTCCCAACAGAAAGAAAAGTCCAAGCCTCCCAAGAAATAGAATTCTCGCCATAATAATCCAAACAACAAGGGTCCCAAACCCTCTCAGTCAGCTCCTCCTTTAAAAAATGACAAAGGATCCAAGCAAAAAGGAAATAAGACTGAGCGTCATTGCAATTTTTGTGGGAAAGATAATCATGATGAATCTAAATGTTTTAAGAAGATGGCAGCCTTGGAAGCAGCAATGAAGAAGCACCACATCAGCCTAGATTCGTCTTCAGAATCTAACACTCATGGACATGCACTTTGTGCTTCTGGTTACTCTTATACTGCATCTTCTTCTTCTACCTCAAATGAATGGCTCATTGATTTTGGAGCATATTATCATATGGCTAAGGATAAAGCCATATTTTCTACTATGCATGAATGTAACACCAAACAAATATTTGTTGGTGATGATAGATCTCTCAGTGTTGTAGGATCTGGAACAGTTCCAGTAGAAAATGGTCATTTCAGTGATATATTATGTGTTTCAAAAATTTCCTGTAATTTGTTATCAGTCTATCAAATTACTCATTCAGGTGAAGGTAAAACTGTGACGTTTACACCTCACCAAGTTTTAATCAAGGATTTTAAAAATCCTCAAAATATCCTTTCTACTAGAACTTTTGATGATATTACCAGGTTGTACAAATTTAACAACTTTGGGTCATCACCTTTTCCTTCAGTTTTTGTTGCTCATAGTGATAACTTGAGCAAACTTTGGCATGAGCGATTTGGTCACTTAAATTATCGCTCATTGCAACAACTATGTAAAGACAATATGGTGACTGGTCTTCTGCTGGTATCTTGCAAGGATGGTGTTTGTTCCGGTTGTGTACTCGAAAAACATCATGAGGACATTTTTGACAAACGTGCTTCTTGGCATGCCTCGGTTCCCTTGGAGCTTGTGCATAGTGACTTGTGTGGTCCTCTTCCATCTGCTTCATTTTCTGGTTTCAAATATTTTTTAACTTTCATTGATGACTACTCCAGACGCACTTGGTTTTACTTCCTAAAACTTAAGAGCAAAGTATTTGACATGTTCTTGGCCTATAAGGCCCTTGTTGAAAAACAATCTAGTCATCAAATTATTAAGTTAAGATCTGATAATGGAGGAGAATATGTTAACAACAAGTTCACTACTTTTTGCACTGAACAAGGAATCCAACAACAACACATTGTTCCATATACACCACAACAAAATGGTGTAGCTGAAAGGAAGAACCGCACTTTAAAAGAAATGGCTAATTGTATGATCCAATCTAAGGGACTAAGTCTTCAATATTGGGCTGAGGCCATAAATTGTGCAAATTACATAGTTAATCGCACACCCACTAAAGTTTTACAGGATATAACACCGGAAGAAGCATGGAGTAATATTAAACCAGATGTAAGTCACTTTCGTGTGTTTGGTTGTGAAGAGTGGGCTCACATTTCGGATGAAAAACGGACAGCATTGCAACCTAAAAGTGAAAAGTGCATATTTGTTGGATATTCTGAAGATGTAAAAGGTTATAGACTTCTTCAGCCACATTCTCATGATATAATCATTAGAAGAGATGTTAAATTTGATGAAAATATCTTAGCCTGTGAGCCTAACTTGGTGGGTGTGCCATCTTTGGCCTGCGAGCCTGATTCGGCGATTGTTCCTTCTTCTTCTTCTTCCAGCTTCCTTCACAGGTTTCCAACTCCAGTTTTTTATGATGACAGTGAGGATGAAAATCCACCTTCGCCTGCTCATGTTACTCCAATTGCACTAGCACCAATACTTCCTCAATGGGTCCTTTCAACATGTGAAGCAGCTGGTGATCTTGTCGGTGATCCTAGAGATCAATGTCAAACACGTTCTCAGTTTCAGCGGGCCTCTTCTCTTTTGGCTCAAGTTTCTGAGAATCATGATCCAGAAACTTTTGTAGAAGCTTCAGGAAATCCAGATTGGGATGCAGCTATGGATGAAGAATATCGTTCCTTAATGGCGAATGATACTTGGGATCTTGTTCCTCTTCCAAAAGGAAGAAAACTTGTCAGATGTAAATGGGTCTACAGAACTAAGTATGCATCAGATGGAAGTGTTGAGAGACTTAAGGCAATGTTAGTTGCCAAAGGTTTTTCCCAAGTTGAAGGGATTGACTACAATGAAACCTTTGCCCCTATAGAAAAAATGAACTCCATCCACCTTGTTCTTTCCCTTGCAACCTTACATAACTGAGAAGTCCATCAAATGGATGGCAAGTCTACCTTCTTACATTGTGATTTACATGAGGAAATTTACATGGAACGACCTCCTAGATATGTTCAGAATAACTCTAGCCTTGTCTGTCTCCTTAAGAAATCCTTATATGGCCTTAAGCAAGCTCTTAGAGCTTGGTATGCCAAAATGGATAGCTTTCTCCTTGACACTGGTTTTTCTAGATGCCATTCTGACCCCAATGTCTATACCAAGAAAGTAGAAAACCATCTCATCATACTTGTTCTTTATGTTGATGATCTTATCCTTACTGGTAGTGACCCTAACTTTATAACCCATGTGGAATCCAGTCTTAAGCAAAATTTTGAAATGTCAGACTTAGGACATTTGCATTATTTTCTTGGTCTCCAAGTATTGCAAACCAAAGAAGGAATCTCTCTTTCCCAGTCTAAGTATGCTTGTGACCTTCTTCGTCGCTTCCACATGGAATATTGTAAACCAGCCCCTTCTCCCTTCCAGTATGGAGTCAAGCTTTCTACCACTTGTACTTCCCCTGAAGTAGATGCCACCTTGTATCGTCATCTTTTTGGTAGTCTTTTATACTTGACTCATTCCCATCCTAACCTTTCCTTTGCCGTTGGTCATGTTGCCCGTTATATGCAAAATCCTCATGAAAGTCACTGGAAAGTAGCAAAAAGAATACTTCGATATATTCGAGGTACAATTCAGTTTGGGATTCATTACAATACAGGGGGGGAACCTTTGTTGGTTGGTTTCACTGATTCATATTGGGCTGGTGATCCTGATGATCGAAAGTCTACTACAGGTTATGTTTTCAGTCTGGGATCTGGACTTGTCACTTGGGATTGTAAGAAACAACAAGCTCTTGCTCTTTATTTAGCCAAAGTAGAATATCGAGCTGCAGTTAATGCCAGTCAGGAATCTTTATGGCTTCGACAGATCCTTTCAGAGTTTGGATTCGAGCAGTAGCAGCCTACTCCACTTTGGTGCGACAATCAAAGTGCCATCAAGCTTGCCAAAGATCCAGCTCTACATCAGCGCAGCAAACACATTGAGCTACACATGCACTTCATCAGAAATCTTGTTCATGATCATGTTATTGAAGTGCTCTATTGTCCTACAGATGATCAAGTTGCAGACATCTTCACCAAGTCTCTTACAGAAGCGAAGTTTTCTAAACTTTGGTCTATGTTAGGAGTTAAAGAATGTGTCCTTAAGGGGGGATAGGCTCTAATGCATCCTTCCTTCTCCTAATAGTGTCACTTTTGTAAATCCTTCAATCCTATCCCAAGTTGTTCTTAAGGGGGGATGTTAGGATATTTAGACACTTAGGAGTTAGTTAAGATCAACTTGTGTAATATATCCGTTAGGTAAAAGTGTGTTTCTTTAGTATGCATTAGTATGCATTTGTAAATATTCTGATCCTACGGTCACGATATATTCTAGACATAGAGTGATCCGACGATTCAAATTCTCTTAGATCATACCTACCATTGATCCGTAGCTTAACACCCGATTGGTCCATGATCTCTATTTAAAGAGCATAGAGGGTCCTTGGCTAGTTGATCGATTATGAGAAGCTCATGTAAATTTCTTTCTTTTGCATAATAAATTGCTCCAAGTAGCTATTTGGCTGGGGCTGTGGACTCTTTCCCTCTCAAGGGTTTTAACCATGTGACAAACATTGGTGTATTGATTTGTGATCTGTTTGTGTGAAGCGGTTGTTCTTGGTGTTCGGTCCTTTGGGAGTACCCTGTGTACCCTAACAGTAAAGGAAGGTAAAGGAAGGAAAGGAAACGTAGAAGAAAGAAAGATGCGACGAAGGAAAAGAGAATCTGTGGGAAAGTAGAAGAGTAAAATCTGGAAAGCGACATGTTAGGAAGACCATAGGTGCTCAAGTCAGTGAAATACTGAATGATGATTTTGCGGCTAGTTATGGTTTGTACAACATGTTTTGAAAAAAGTTTATGTGGCTAGTTATGGCATGTACAACATGTATTGAAAGACATTTATGCGTCTAGTTATGGCCTGTACAAATGTAATGAAATATGTTTTGTGGCTATTTATGAGTGTAATAAATAAGTTGTACCCTGTCAACCCTGTGCAGTCTTGTAGAGTCTATAAATAGGCAGAACCCTTTCTATATAAGGGTTGGTTGTTAGAATTTTGGAATAGTTAGAAATACTTGAAGGTATTAGAGAGAAGTCTGATAGTATTAGAATTTTTTTGAGACACGGATTTGTAGTTGTGTGTGGAGACCATTTTGTAAGAGTTAGTTTACAGTTGAGTGCACAAATAGTAGAGTAGAAGAGTCGATCCATGCTGTGTGTGGATCAATAGAAGTAGAATAAAGCATAAGAAGAACAGAGAACATGATAGCAAGAAAGAGTCTGAGCTGAAAAGACATATCTCAAAATAGTCTGCAGTCAAGTCGCAAACTGCAAGGTGCAATATATTTCTCATGCCATATGAAGAACACCTTGGTGGTTTTTCCCGATTGGGTTTCCACGTTACATCTTGTGTCAAATTAATGTGCTTTTTGAATGGTTGTGATCAGTTATTGGTTATAATGCATTATTTACACTTCTTGTTTAAATGAATGTCGCAATATTTATAAAAAAAAGTTGAATGAATGAATGACTAAACTATCGTCGAAGCATTGTGTATTATTTCATGTTCATTTATTGTTAAGTTGTAATATATTCATGCCACTGTCATTTATTGTTAAGGAAGAATCTACGTCACACAGTTTTTAAGTTGTTAAGTTGTTAAGGGAAATCTTGTGTCGCACGTTGGCTGTGTCACACTGTTGTAGTACTGTCAAGTTAGTAAAAAGACTCCAACCTTCCGACTTTGTCGAGCTCCTTAGTTGTGTGCCAAGGGACTGTAATCCCTCTCCGACTGCAGAAACATGGTTCTGGAAGTTACACATTCAGATATCTCAGGTGAGACTATTCCTACCTTGGCGGTATTGCCGACTGAGCTTTCTCTATCGGGCGAATGTCTTTGGGTGTTTTGTTGGTCTTGTGGGTTTGTTGAACCTAGGTTGTGAAAGTGGGGAAATGTTATCCAACCATCATCAGCCAAAAACAAGGTTGCATAGGTCTAAATTCTTATACAAAGTATCCATAAACCACCTTGGTTTTTTTAAGACTCACCATAACATTTCCTTTCAAATTAGGGACCATTTGGTGAAATTTGGAAACCTCTAGAGTCATGGCTATTTAATATCAAATTTTTCCTAATTTGTGCATTTCTCCAAAATTTCCAAAAAGGGACATTACAGTAATCCAATCCTCAATGCAAGACCTGGCTTGTTCACTAAAGATATTAACCTCCACTCAATGAAACTGGTTGTGACTGATGCAAAATTTTCCTATAGAGCTCTTTTAGTTATGATTGAAGAAAATGTTGCAACTTATCCTTCTTACTAAACACCATGATCTAGAACACCCTTTAATTCTTCATTGTAACACCCCAGTTTTGACCCCATGGTATTAAATTGCATATGATGTAAATATTGTATTAAATCATGGTGTGGAGCTGAAGGCAAAGGCCCCACCATGGATTTAGTGTCTTATGTATCGGTGATTAAAATCTATGTTGATGGGTTATGTGCTAGCCAGGCACAATTTGTTTGAGACACCATGTAAAATGCTACATTAATAAAATACCATGACTAGATATGCACCACAATGTTAAAGAGATGGGGGCAGGTTTCACAAGGAATAGGGAGGGGGGATTATTTAAACCTTTGATCCTATGGAAAAAAAAGGCCAAATGATAAAGGGAAAACCCATCAACTTGTCAACCACCCTTTTTGTATTTTATGCCTTTTCATCTAAAATTGGTGAAGGAAGTTATTGCTTGGGGATGGGAAAGGTATGGAGGTCAAATTCGAATTTGGGAAGTTACCCATTTTTGGAAAATGTTTCTTTGGCTTCTTGGGCAATTAAATGCTGGGAAATTCCTTCCCAAGCCATTATTCACCCATGCGTTGGATTCCTCATGCAACTGGAGATAGCTGGGGAATTCTCCCTCACGTTTTTGTTGTTTCCTTCATTTTTCCCATGGCTTGGAATTCGATTCAGGCAATGCTCAATGGCTAGGATCCTCCCTGGACGTTTTTGCTATGGTTTTCCTCATTGTCGTACCTGAGAAATCTCATTTTTGTTTTGTTCATTGAATGTGCAGTAGAGATTCATGTTTTCAAGGTTTCAAGGGGTCATTTTAGGTCTTCCTCACATAGCTAAGATTGCTGGGCATTTTCCCGATGATTTCCTGCTATGTTCCTCACTGTTCCATGCCCATAAATTCGTTTTTGTGTTTCTAAATGGTTAGGGAGCCAAGATATCCTATTTTGGGTGTGAATGATGGTCATTTTTGCTTCAAGAATGCTCAGAGACATTTTCTAAGATCAGATTTTGAGTTGGGTGTTTTGCGGCGGTCGAATTGCCTCCATAATGCACAAGAACATTTCCTAAAAGCACATCTTCTCTGCCAGAGTGTTATTCCCCTGATCCATTTCGTTTTGGTTGACTGTGTGTTGATGTGAAGTGTTTGCTTAGATGAGTAAGTCCAAGAGAACCATCTGTTAAAGGGTATGACAGAGTTTGGGTGTGATTGTTGGCTTGGCTGAGTAATTCCAAGGAACCCTTATGCTATTGGCTTGTTTCCCTAGAAGCCTGATAAACCCAAATGTATTTTTGGCTTGGATGGGTTTTGATATGTATTTGGCTATGCATATGATCCAATTGTTCCTTATTTCCTTATGGAATCATGCCTAGCTCGAGGGTGGTAGTGGCGCTGAGAGATTGATGAGCACACTGGCCTATGGTTGGGTGGAACGTTGCAACAACGTAGCTAGTTGCGAGACAGCGCAATTACAAGATAAGTATTTACTTTTATTCTTGTGCTTAATTTCTACAGACTATTTGTTTTATGAATTAATATGAGAATGTTGAATGTTTGAATGTTTGAGCAAATTAGTTTTTCTTCCTTTGTATAATGCACTATGCATCCATGTATATATTCATGTTTAATGCATGTTAATGATTTATGCATATGTTATGTTTTAACCCAATGCATGTTTTTTTTATGTGCATGGGGATATCTTACCCATTTGACAACATCAATGCTGTAGATGTGTCCTCTCCATCATCAGTGTGAGGGGTGGGGATGTGACAGTGTGATATCAGAGCCCAAGGTTGCAGCATTGGCCTTTATGGGCCATGAAGAGAAGTTAACAGAGGCTGGAAGAAACCTCTGTGTGTGTTCAGTAGACAGGAGAAATTTTCAAAAATTTCTCTAAGTGTGAAAATTATTCCTTGACGGCTAAGATAACTGAAGTGAGCCGACAGTAGTAGATGAATTTTCAAAATCGAGCTGCAATGGTGGCTATGATTTCCTAATTCTTGTCGATAGAGCGGATGATTTTTACCATTTGATCTACAATGGTGGATGTAATTTGCTGATCAAGATGCAATGGTGGCTGGGTTTTCTAGAGAGGAGCTGCAGCGGTGGTAGGAAGGATAATTTTTAGCCGCTAAGGCAAAGGAAGGAATGAAGATAGAGCCGACACGTAGCGACGTAGAAAAGATAAACATTGAGTCGCTATGGTAGATGAAATATTAACATCGAGCTGCTACAACGGATAGAAGAATAAGGTGAAAGGAAATTTTGAAAATTTTTCCTAAGTATGGGAAATGGGCTAGAAGACGAAGAATGTTTCGTAATGGCGAGAGACAATCCAAGATATTTCCACTATAGCGGAGACTTTGGTGGGTGTAAGTTCGAGAACGAGCTGCAATGGTGGATGAAAACTTGGGAAGGAGCCGATGAGTATCGGTCGGGTCGAGCTAATGTGTGAAGGGTGAAAGAGAAAGAATGAGCCAAAAAAGAAGCGAGCGAAAGAAGAAGAAAGAGCCGTGACGATGGTGGAAAGAAAAGAGAAGTATGAGCTGCAACGGCGGTGGAACGAAGAAGAGGATTCAGCTATAGAGGCAGCTGGAAAAGAAAGAAAGAGCCACTATGGCGTTAGAATAGAAAAGAAGATGGATCCACTACGGCAGAGGATAGAAAAAGAAGAACAAGCCGCAACAATGGCTGTAAACCGAAAGTTGAGCCGCTACGGTAGCAGAAGGAAAAATAAGATTAAACTGCTATGGTGATGGGTGGAAAAAGAGGAAGGAGCCACCACATTGGGTGGAAGTTGAATAGTTTTCTACTACAGTGGAAGAAAACTATAGATTGAAGCCGAACATATTTTTGACAGGGATTTTTAGCTGGTTTTTCAGTGGAATTTCGGGGGCCAGAAAATGGAAAAATGACAAGGGGGTTATGCGCCAGATTTTGCAAAATAGAAATTTTTACAAACAAAAAAAATGAGGGCGCTGCCCTCGAATCGCTCTGCAGTGGCGGAAGCCACAAGGAGGAAAATCCCCTTGACCCCCATCGTCCCCTTGAGACAGTTAGTTGAATATGATAAGAAGATGAAGGAAGGAAAAGAAATGTACAACGACATTTATATAATGTAGAACATGATTCTATTATAGATGAAGGGACACCATATAACGATGGTATTGAAGCACATAGGATGGATGCCTTGAGAAAAGGAATAATTGAACCATTGAAAGGGTAATATGTTCATTGTTGTGAAAAGAACATAACCTTATCTTAGAAAAGATGGTACAGAGGAAGAAATAGTTGAATGCCTCATGAAATCTTAGGAGGGTTCAGACCAATAGAGGAATGTGTTGTTAAGAAGGTCAATGGTAGATAAGAAATTCAATGTTTTAATATTGATGGATTGTGTATATCTATAGGAATAACCTATGCTGGACCTTGTAAGGTTCCGCCATAAGTAAATAAAGAAGCAGAAGGGTATCCATGTATCCTTGGCATGGACTAAAGCCAGAAGTTATTCTAAATTCAAAGACGAGATGACATGGTCTCATGGAGATAGACACAGGATGCCACTTTCATATTGATAATATTATTTCTGAATAGACTATTTCTATTTTGATTGATCTTGGATCGATTCCCAGCTATATCGCCCCTATATTTGTTGAGATGTGCGGTTTGAAGAAGTCAAATCCTAGAAGGTAATGGTTAGTAAAACTAGCCACTAGAACCAAGGAAAAGGTCAGTGAGGTGGTAAGGAAATGTCCATTGGGTTGATCCATTTTTTTGTGGATACAAGTAGTAGTCCAATGCTGTCAAGGTGAATATATAACCTTTGGAAGAGGTGCTACATGTTATTAGGAATATTGCACCTTCTGCAGACAGAAGTTGTTTCTCTGGTATGAATGGTTCAGATCCAGAACAAATGAGTGAACGACAAAGGATGAAGACCTTCCCTGAATGTTGTAAACACCTTGAATACTGCTTTTATCATGAACCTGTGTACTTGCAAAAATGTTAAACAAACAAGAACATCAAAGCTACAAGAAAATCATCTACACATCCATACTAGTGACTAAGGAATCCAGTAACATATACATGTGAAATCAAAATAACAGATATGTGGGATGGAAATCAGCTTTACATTAAGAATGAATGAATAATCTTACAACCATTTCCCTAGTGTTGACAAACTCCTTCACAAGACAAACACTTCATCCCCAAAGTCTCCAACTTTCTCTCTTGTGCTTTCCAATGATTTGGACTAGGTAGTCAATTCAACAGCATAACAATACCATTCAGTTCTCCCCCTCAACTATGGATATGAGCTTCTATTTATAAGGTTCAATGGATAGGGATAGTTGAGATAATTGTGGGTGAGGTGGCTCTAAGATCCTACCAAGAGGGATCTCAAGCTCAACTAACCCATATTGATAGGGATAAGGGAGGACACGAGGCTCATGATCTAAAAGCCTCGAGAAACTTCTCTTTTTCCCATTTTACCAAGGGTACTACTTTTGTTCCCTTATGACAGAGCGGTTTAGGTGAGAACCACTTCAACAACAAATCACATCAGCAGTGGCACCGCTTCTCTATAACAGGACATAGGTGGTGCTAAAGAAGGTACTGCTCATCAGCCAAAGGAAAAGCATGGTTCTAGGTTTTTTCAAGTAGAATCAACATCCAGAGCAATTTTCCAGTCCATTTTTTGGGATTAAGAGAAGAAATAGGGGTTAAGGATCTCATCACATGATGGTGATGATTTCGGTATAACAGAATGCCCCCCAAAGCATGAGGCTTAGAGGGATATGATAAGAAAAAGCTTTGAGAGAACAAGTTGTCACTTCGAGGTTAGAATGTCAGCTCAATCGAAGAATGTTGTCGAGTAGGCATCTGTAATACATCAATAATTTTAACTCATAGACAAATGTAACCAACTCATGGCTGCAGACCAATGCAAGGCAGATCCATGAGAGGAATAAACATGCATGGCTACTAGAATACAGTGTAGATCCATGTGATAAATGACTCAAACTTGGACATATCTACCAGACATATAATGTAGATCTATGTCATACAGATGCAAATTTGAGTATATCCATGGCCGTACAAATGTGTATCCATGCTAGATATACAAAACTCCATCACAACCTGGGGAAAGCAATGAGCTCTAAACAAATGCCTAGGGTCTTCGTCTTGTTTTCCACAAAGTATGATTCTATCCATGCGATTACAATGTTCTGAAGTTGAACATGGTAGAAACCACTTGATTACCAGCAAATGATGTGAAGCATTAACAAGTGCGAGGGATATCACCATTGATATCAATGATTCCCAAGGTACCCTAGTACAATCTACTAAGCATGAATATATGTCTTGATGTCAAACACCCAGTCGATTCTATCAATCAAAGCTCAATGATATGAACCTATGTCAAGAGCGAGAGAATCTATCATTAAGACATACAGATCTCAAGGTACTAAATTTTGTTTCTAAGACTATTTCCCAGATGATGAGCTGATGTCGACAAAAATAGTCTCATCGAAGGAGGCCCATGAAGAGTCCCACATTGATGACACGAAACTCAAAACAAAGTTCTAGAATGATGTAAATAAGGTAACCATAATACTGAATCAAAATTCCTAACACAGAGACTGTTTTGACTGCAAAGGTAAAACTTCTTCAACTTCCCTTTGAACATCGGGCGGCACGACAAAAGACTTGGCAGCATGAATAGACCAGATGAACACACAGTGCGACGGTGGACAATGCATTCTTTTGAAAGACTTAAAGGAGTGACATGACTCATGAAAGTGGACCGTCACATAAATCAGTTGAATAACCAATTGAATGAAATTATATGTAGACAAGTGCCATGTTCAAAGGTAACCATAAACTACTGCCATTTATTTGCAAAATGATTCCCTTCCCATTTTCCCCACCATGGTTGATGGGTGCCTCTTTTCGATTTTATGAGTTCAATGAGGGTAAAAAACACTCGTTATAGCTCGTCCGAAGACAAGTCCAAAATCATATTTTTTATGAACCTAAGAGAGGAGGGGTTTGCTCCCAAAAGAGGGTCTCTCATTGTTTGATTTAATGGTCCAATGAAATTAACTCAGTATCGTTCGTGTTTAAAGAGTCTGAATGACCATGGAAGAAGACTCCACAGGGTCCTTTTTCATAAAATAGTTCACCTAAACTGAAAAATTGATAACCTACCATCAGATGAATGACTTTTCAAGTGCTTTAATGAGCGTGAAGAAGACAAGATCACTCGACAATCTTTTCGTATTTAAGGAGCCCAAAAATATTTTAAAGAAGACTCCACTAGGTCTCTTTTCACGATGAGAGATTTTACGAGTCTGAAAAGAATCAGAAAAGGACTCAGACCTTTGATGCTAAATTTGGAGAACATGACCAAAGTGTCACAATAAACGCTCAAAATACTTTTTTTCGTTTTATGGTAGTATGAAAAATTCAAAAGCGAACTCCCAAAACTTTCACTGCTACCACTTTTCTATCCTACAACGACTTGAAAAACAAGTGTTAAATTCTCCAATAACCGACATTAAAGGATTATGACTGATATATTTTGAGTAATAAATGATTTTAAAACAAAATTATAACATGTCAAAACCTAAAATGTATATAAAAGTTATGTAAATAGTAAAAAATCAAAACATTTTACCATTTACCCATAGTGAGAGCCTTTCGAGCATTTTCTTGGCCAGATTTTCAGTCGCTGATATCGGGAGCATCTACCGTCGGATTCACGCACTGTCAGTTCCAAATGGTCCTTTGGTGAACACAGCCCTTTTCTTAAAGCATGTAAAACATCCATCTATAACCTGTTAGTAATTACACATATTTGGGTTTGGAGCAAAAAAATTAAAAAATTTGTACTTCAATCCATAAATTTCTAAAATAATACCAGAAACACAAATAGTATAGTCGTGACAATGCAAGATAAAGTAAAAACATAATTTTCATTTCTTTCAACTTAACACTCCCAAATCTCCCTTTGTTAAAGTTGAAGCACCCAAGGACAATAAATAATAGCAGTAGTAATAAATTAATGAACAAGTTAAACTAGCATACGTAAAGGAGAAAACAATGTGGTAACATATATAACATAATTTTCATTTCTTTCAACTTAACACTCCCAAAGGTCCCTATGTTAAAGTTGAAGCATCCAAGGACAATCAATAACAGCAATAGTAATAAATTAATGAACAATTTAAACTAGCATACGTAAAGGAGAAATAAATGTGGTAACATATATAACATAATTTTCATTTCTTTCACCTTAACACTCCCAAAGGTCCTTTTGTTAAAGTTCAAGCATCCAAGGACAATAAATAACAGCAGTTGTAACAAATTAATGAACAAGTTAAACTAGCACATGTAAAGAACAAAACAATGTGGTTTAGACCTTCCTTTATATATTGATCTATATATTACGATCACACTTTGTCTCTTAGGAGAAAAATCACTAATGAAAAAAAGGACATACCTAAGAGAGAGAGAGAGAGAGAGAGAGGTATTTGTAGGGCAGAGTTGGACAAATAGATACTGCAAGGTATTAATAAAAAAATTCCAGAAATGATGTTGAACTATCAATCCCATTGGTGTAATAAATGGAAGTCTTTTAGGACAGTCATACATCAAGCAAATAGAAGCTACTTTCAAATGTGCAGAGGCATCCTTAACCCACACTCTAGCACATCCATTAGACTCTACCACACTTCCATACATTTAAGAAACCTCAAGGAGGATGAAAAGGAGAAGACAACATTAAAGGTAAGTCATCATGATAAAAGGGTCAAGGTACCACACTAGGAGAGGGAGGTGCTAGCACAAGGAGGAACAAGGTTCAACACAAGGTCAGAGTTCAACAAGAGAGGTCATAACAAAGTGGGAATATGACTCTTTCACCCAGAACACCTAGTTGTACAATCAAGGTGGGGAAGCAACCCTTTTACCGGCAAGACCAACAGTCAAAATTTTATCTTCTCTCTCTAGGTATATATTCCATAGGTGTTTTGTACAATAACAATAAGTTTTATCATCATTGTATAAGGAAGGTCCAAACTGTTAGCTTTTTATCATTCAAGCTACAACTATGATCTTAGGATATTTAACTGAGAGAATAACATGCACAGCAATAAAACACAAGCACAACACAGGAGACAAGAGACACAAATAATTTTCCTCAGGGAAACCATAAAGGAGAAAACCCCACAACTTCCTCAGAGATAGAATCAGCACCAAAGGTAAAACTTGAAAACATAAAGATGGTCTCCTGACAGCAGTAGTCTCTCTCTCTCAAACTGAGAGAGATTATCCTCTCTCACTCATGTGCCTCAATAAGTGAGCTTGTGTGTCCTAAATAGAGATACTCGCTCTCTATTTATATTCTTCCGTTCACTTGGAACCCACTCCATCATGTCAGCCTTACTTAACAATTACTTACTAGAGCCAACATCTCTAGGACTGTCTAATAACCCTAGTGCCCCACAACTTGTGGGGACTTTCCCTCCTCTGACCAATAGGAGGGTAAGACAACGGTGGGGACTATTTCCCCGAATTACAATGACTCACCTAGGGTCGAATTCACTAGGATATTCTAATAACCCTAGGGCCCCACAACTGTGGGGACTTTAACCCTTGACCAATAGAAGGGTTACCCAAAATGACTTGACATGACTTTCACATTATAGAAACTTCCTGGAATAAACATCGGGGTATGAAATGACTCAATTACATCCCAGAATAAACATCGGGTTACAATAGATAAGAAATCCAAGTGAATACATTCCGAAGTTACAATTATATCAACACTCCCTCTTAACCAGGAAAGTATTCTCTTGACACAATTTATCAACACAAGTCTTCTTCTCTGTATCATCTATATCATCATTGAGTTCTCATCATCTTCATCTTCAATTCATCTTCATCTGGATCTGGATCATCACTCGATTTGGATCATCATCACTAGATCTAGATCATCACTCGATTTGGATCATCATCACTGGATCTAGATCATCACTCGATCTGGATCACCATCACTGGATCTGGATCATCACTTGATCTAGATCATCTCTGGAGCATCATCTCTAGATCTGGATCATCACTCGATCTGGATCACCATCACTGGACATCATCACTAGATCTGGATCATCACTTGATCTAGATCATCACTGCTAGATCATCATGGGTGCTATCTCATGATTCTTCTTGTCATAGGAAGTTCTATAGAGCCAACCCTTTTTCATGTTGGTTGTAGGACTAGCCTCCATGTAGGTATTCTTCAGCACTTATATATAACACCAAGTCAGAATGGCCCGCCCAGCACTTACATCTGACCTAGTCATTAGAAAGGCACACCTAGTACTCACATCTAATCATGTAGGAACCAATCCTACAACCACATCAGAAAGGCCCATCACTCACATTCACCAGCATGATAGGACACAACTACTATCATCTGTGAAAAGGCTCAGCAATTACAACCACCAGCATGATAGGACACAACTACTATCATTTGTGGAAGGGCACATCACTCACATCCACCAGCATGGTAGGACACACCTACTACCATCTGTGGAAAGGCACAGCACTCACATCCACCAGTATGGTAGGACACACCTACTACCTTCTATGGAAAGGAATGACACTTACAATCACCAGCATGGTAGGACACACCTACTACCATCTGTGAAAAGGCATGGCACTCACATCCACCAGCATGATAGGACACAGCTACTATCATCTATGGAAAGGCTCTGCACTTACATCCATCCAGGAGGGAACACATCCTACCACAATGATGGAAGGGCTTGCACTCATATCTGATCATGTGGGAACACATCCCAGCAATCATATCAGAATGGCCTCCAGTCCTCGAATGAGCTACCTGGTAACTGACCAAGTGCCTCCATTCTCCTAGAGAATGCCAGTTGCCCTTACATCTAACTTACTCATTGGAATGGCCAACACTCACATCTGACATGGGAGGAACTTCATCCTTTATCCATGATAGAATGGTTCAGCCCTTACATCTGATCAAGTGGGAACACATGCCTCTATCACATCAGAATGGATTCTCAGTCCTAGACAGAGTTTTCCTGGTAACTAACTAGGGGCCTCCATTCCCAGAATGGAAGTTTCCCTTACATCTGTCCTACTCAACAAAATGGCCATGGATCTCAGCACTCATATCTGACATGGAAGGAACCAATCCTTTCACCATGATAGAATGGCTCAGCCCTTACATCTGGCCATGGAAGGAACCAATCCTCTCACCATGACAGAATGGCTCAGCCCTTACATCTGACCATGGAAGGAACCAATCCTCTCACCATGTCAGAATGGATATGGGACTCATCACTTTCCCTTGGAGGAAACCTCTATTTGTAGAACACCAAGCTTCTCCCTGAAGTACTCAAACTTCACCCTAGCCAATTGCTTCATCAACACATCAACTATCTGTTCCTTTGTTGTAACATACTGCAGCTTTACTAATCCCCTCTGCACCATATCCCTGATATAGTGATACTTGATCTCGATATGCTTCGACTTATCATGGAACATTGGATTCTCTGACAACTTCACGCAACTCTGGTTGTCATAATGTATACAAGTAGCATCCAACTGGAGATCAAATAAATCAGACAAAAACTTCCATAGTCATTCTTCCTCATAACTAGCTGAACAAGCTGTGACATACTCTGCTTCAGCTATACTAAGTGCCACACAGGATTGCTTCCTGCTAAACCAAGAGATCACACCGGATCCCATACTGAAGTAATACCCTGAAGTGCTCTTCCTATCAATGGCACTACCTGCCCAATCTGAATCAACATAACCCTCCAGGTTAATATTCTGATTCGCATCGTACTTAAGCCCATAATCAACTGTACCCTTCAGGTACCTCACAGCATGCTTTGCAACCATCAGGTGAACATGTCTACATGTTTTCACAGCAAAGCAAATATCTAGTCTTGTATTTGTCAGGTACATCAAGGAACCAATCATCTGACGATACATCATAGCATCAATCGTCTCTTAGTGAAGCAACACTCAATAGCTTCAAGTTCAATGCCATAGGTGTGGCCATATCTTTGTAGTCCATCATCCCAAATCTTTTTAGGATCTCTACTACATACTTTCATTGTCCAAGGAAGATTCCATGCCTAGAAAAATAGTACATTGACACATAACAGGAGCATCACTGGTCTTCTGCCTTCAACCTTGAAGCAAAGGTTGGAATCTTCTTTACTCTCGGTAACTCCTAGAGTCATCGGTATTCTATCCATTCTGTCATACCATGTCGAACCTTAGACTTTTTGTAGTCACTCCCTCTGAAGTGAAGCATCATACTCCCTCTATCTTTTGTACTCTATGTACTAAAACATTCTGTACCGGAGTGACAAGTAGCTTCCTATGCTACTAGTATTCTATGTATCCATCTAGTGTATAGAATTTCATCTTCAACTTTGTAGAAAAGGTTAAGATCTTCATCAATCTCATCATGTATGTGTTTCAGTTCTTACTCGCTGCAAATGTCTCTTCATAGTCTATGCCTTCTTTTCGTGAGAAGCCTTGTGCTACGAATCTTGTTTTGTATCCCATGATGTTTCCATCTACTGCATGATGGAACTATGAACTTCTCTTTAGGTCTCTATACTACATCCTAGACATCATTCTTCATGAACTAGTATTCTTGGTTACTTCTTCATAGCTGGAAGGTTCTGCATCAATGATGTTGCTACATTCGTCATATTATTCTTCATCTTGAACTGTCGTCACTTGTTCTTCGGAACAAGTTTCATCCTTCTTTTCTTGTAGGTGATTATGAATGCGATCTTCCCTACAAGTCAAATGCATTTGTATGGTTAGAAAAATTTCATAAGGAATATTCATACTGGCAAATTCTTATGCATAAATATATGATCATGCAACTATTTTATCCAATACAACATTCATCCATATTTCACGGAAACTTTTCTAGATGCCTTCCATCTCTACCAGGACAACATTGAGATTGTGCACTAATCCAATATGTCAGCAAAGAGGTTTCATTCTAGATAAGTAGCAATGGACAGTTGTATAGCACAATGAGCTACTTACCCATCACATGCATATTAGTGGTATACTTTCGTTAATGCAAACATTCTATCATGCATAATACATCAACTGAATATAAACAAATGCATAACAAAAACAATATCATGAAATGACAATTGAATACTTATCTTTATTTGTTTTGTGGGTAGACTCTTTCTTGATCCTTCCACTTCATCATCTTCTTCATTCATGACTTCATCATTTATTATCCAAGCTCTCAATATGGATAAGAGTTTCATCAAGAATCAAGTACTTCATATTCCTCATCGGTTGAGGGATCTTCTTTCGATGGTGAGAGATTGTTCTTCAATTGCTCCCATCTTCTCTTATCTTCTTATGAATCGAGCTTCTTCTTCTTCCTAGAGTCTGCTGAAAGTAATCACTTCCTTTTGGCACACATTCCTCGAATGAATGAATCCCATGATCCTGGGAGGCCATTCGAGGTGGACATCACCACTACTGCATTCTTCACTTCTTCTTTTACCGCTACAAGTTTTTCTTTGATTTAAGAGACCCTTGTAAAGTATGACTGCATAGTCTCTACATTCTGGATCTTCACATTCTTCAACTGGTTTCTTAAGGTCATATTCTGATTTATGTTCTTCCCTTCAAATAGCTTGGTCAAGGAATCAAACATCTTCGGTGTCTTTAAGGAAGAAACTTGTAGTACAAGTTGATTCATGACTTAATCATCAATGATCTTCTTGGCCTTGACCAAGTTCTTCTTGTGTAAGGCTTCTAGCCTCATCTCCCTCTAAAACTGGAACCTCTATACTCATGTAGGTGTCCAATCCATTTTCTTCAAAGAGATCATATACTTCCAGGCTTGGAAGTTTTCAACTTCCCCAAGATTTTCATCAAGCTAATGTGATAGATCACTTTGAAATGAGAACCTCAAATGAAAATAGCAAAAGATTAGATCTTACCATTTTGAGGTGTCCGTCCTGGTTCCGGAGCTGGCTGATCTAGGGTTTGTCACAGAAACCCTAATTTTCAAAACTTGGAATATTATAGATATGATTGGATATAAATATATATTTTTTCAAATGGAGCTTTCCAATGTACTCCTTTTTTGAAAATAGTGGAGGGAAGCTCCCAGAACAGGAAGCCCTAGTTTTCCACTTTCTTCTACAAAAATGCATGTTACTATTTCTATGGTATCTTAGAAATTAATGCTCCTTGGTGTCTAAAATTTCTCAAATGAGGTATCCTCGCATGTCCCTATTCCAACACCATAGATTTCATCAGAATTGATTTCACCAATTGGGACTTATGGTCCTTTTCCCAAGGTGCCCAGTTACAAGATTATTCAGAACAACAAATTTGTATGGAATGCCATGTGTCACTAGTTCATCTTCTGAGTCTGAATCTCAGAACACAGAATTAAATTACGTGCCCTTTCTGTAATAGTTTCACAAATCTCATTTGGACCTATGTAGCACAAGATATAGTAATTCTTCCCAGGTGTCCTGTTTAGGGATGAATTCTGGAAGAGGCTGGAACCCGAACTTGGACGGATCATATCTCCCAGAATATAGCGAATCGAAGGATGAATGTTGGATACAGTGTAAATCAGGATTTTTTTATTAGGCCTCTATAATTTTCAGCTCTTAAACCTTATCCAATATTGGGATATAGTGAATGTTCCAAAACGTAGCAGTTTTTGGTATTTAGGGTTTTTCTAGATTGGGGTCAAACTAGCGTTTGAATTTCTAGGAGTTTCACCCAACAAAAAACCTTGATACAGGTCTCTAAAATTCAGTTTTGATGAGGAGATCAATCCTATGTCAGGCTAACTCAAAAATTCCTCTTTTGTAGAAAGCCCTAATTTTCGCACCGAAAACTGAAAATGCTCGGAATCGAATTCCGCTTCGACAGATTGATGCACCCCTCAATGGAGAGTCAACCTAGCATACTTTTGCTGATGGATTGTAGAGAGAGACCCAAAAAGTAAGAATCCCTAGCTTCTGTAGCTGCATAATGTCTTCTTCTTAGGTTAGCTATGATACCATGTTAGATTTTTATCATTCAAGCTACCACTATGATATTAGGATCTTTAACTAAGAGAATAACATGCACAGCAATAACACACAAGTACAACACAAGAGAAAAGAGACACACAGAATTTTCCTCAGGGAAACCATAAAGGAGAAAACCCCGCAACTTCCTTAGAGATAGAATCAGCACCAAAGGTAAAACCCGAAAACATAAAGATGATCTCCCGACAGCATCAGTCTCTCTCTCTCACATTGAGAGAGCTTCTCCTCTCTCACTCATGTGCCTCAATAAGTGACTGTGTGTGTCCTAAATAGAGAGACTCACTCTCTATTTATATTCTTTTGTTCACTTGGAACCCACTCCATCATGTCGGCCTTACTTAACAATTACTTACTAGAGTCGACATCTCTAAGAGTGTTTAATAACCCTAGTGCCCTGCAACTTGTCGAGACTTTGCCTCCTCCGACCAATAGGAGGGTAACACAATAGTGGGGACTATTTCCCTAACTTACAATGACTCACCTAGGGTCGACTTCACTAGGATAGTCTAATAACCCTAGGGCCCCACAACTGTGGGGATTTTAACCCTTGACCAATAGAAGGGTTACCCACAATGACTTGACATGACTTTCACATTATAGAAACTTCCCGGAATAAACATCAGGGTATGAAATGACTCAATTACATCCTGGAATAAACATCGGGTTACAATAGATAAGAAATACAAGTGAATACATTCCGAAGTTACAATTACATCAACACAAACTAGATACATTGTATTCATGTACATGCAATATAATTATAAATGTACAAAAATAAAAAATCAAGTGTTATCACATACAAGTTGATTCAACACTTTGGTAATAATTTAGTTTAAAAAAATATCTATGCTATGTATAACACTATCCAAGACATAAGTCAAGAAACTATAAAACACTTCTAGTGACTACAATACAACATATATATCATATAATACCAACAAATTAATCACTTTCAAACCAACATATAAAATAAGGATAATATATTGAGTTACCCAACATCGTTCAACACCCTTGTATAAGAAATCCAATAAAATTATATTGCCTAGAAAAGGGGTACTACTAGACAAAGAGGCCATTAATAGTCAATACTCTCAACATGAACTTCAAGAACATCAAAATTTGGGACAAGAACATAAAAAATCATCTAGTTGGATGAATTTTCCAAATAATTCTTTGGCCACCGAATGAAACTCCTTTCATTCTCCTTCAAATGGAGACATCCATCTATTTTATTATCATACAGAAGTGAAATGTTACTTGTGACATTGATTATAGTGACATTTGCATCTTCAGAACCAAGTTCCACTCCATGGATCATAGAAAGTGAATGAATTTGTCCAATGTCGTTAATAGCACCGTCATATGGATCCAATATTTTAACACTTTCACCTTCCTGGAGTACTTCGTGTCCCCCATGGAATTATTTACCATTGTAAAAAACAAAACTATATGCCAATTAAACCATATTCTAAGATATAAGGATTCTATATATCTACAAAACCTGATGTTGATTTAGTACATACCCTTGCATGTTCATGGCCATATTTTGGTTCTTTCAATATTGTTGCACCACCTAGAATTATGATTTTTTCCTATGATTGACAGGAATTTCCATTAAAAAAAAGAGGCTTCTTGAGTGAAGTGAAATGGATAAATAACATCCATATATTAAAATATTAAGTGAAGAAATGGTTGGAATGGAATGATAATTAGCTTACCTCATTTGAATCAATAGGAAATCCCTTATTTATTTTCAATATAGCAACAAGAGGTTCAATGGAGGAGGCTACGGTCGACATCTTCTCTGACAACCCAATTATACAATGATTCATTGCAATGCTATAATCCTAAATAGGGTTTTCAACAATATATGGGCCTCTTGTTTGGCTTCTCTCAACTTCAACAGATGGAAAGGAACTCTCTTTTTTAGAATTTTCTAAGTCTTCCATATATTGAGCCATTTCACTCAAATTGGGTTCTCTAATAGTTCCTTCAACCTACAAATCTTGTCAACACACAATGTATTGTAAATATAGACAAATCACAAAGGTAGAAAACAATGTACACTATTCAGCAAAAAAATCATATACTGACACATATGTGTTGCTTGGTTCTCAACCCGCCCCGACCCAAACAAAATCAACCCTTCACAATATCTCCTCCTTTCTTCCCTCTTGCACTCTTTGCCAAAAACTCTTCAGCACACAGACTTTCCTTCAAATCTTCCAATTGTTTGGGAGCCAAGCTTCTCTCCCTATCTTTTCCATCCAAGATTAATTTCCTGCATTTATGCCTAAAATTATTCATCAAAATTCTCATTCTATACTTGTAATATTTAATAGAAATCCTATCACCAACCGTCTCAAAAACATTTTCCATTTGTTGGATCCCTATATCAACATTTCTTGGATCTTGATATGTAAAGTTGGATTTGGTAACATCCAAATAAGACCTTATTCTTGTACCCAAATATGTGGACCACCTTGAATCTATTTGATCTAGTAAGATGGCCATATTTTTCCTTGACCACGTTAGCCTTCTTCCCTTCTAATTTTCTATCTTTTGCTTCCCTTTTTGTTCTCCTACACAAGCCTTGAATAATTCTACGTCTTTTTATGAAAGTTGATGGATCTTCAAAACTAGTTTTGGGTGTTGAAAAACCACTCATATTTGTGAATATAACAGTTTCATCTCCTAGCACATTCCTTGGAGGAGATGTAATTGGTGTCTTCCCTAAGGAAGAAGGCTGAATTGATTCCTCATAATTATCCACAACAAGTGTGGCACTAGGTATCTCACCAATATCCTCAAAAATTATGTCACTAGTTAGATCAGGAATCTCCTCAATGGGTGTGGCACTTTCTAGGTCACCAATCCCCTCAGATGAGCCTTCAAATATTTTATTTTATTTTAAATAAATCTCTTGCAAGACTAATTTATAGAATAGGCCATTTTTTTATAAAAATCTTGGACATTATCATATGATATATGAGTAATTTTATCATCAGTATAATTAGCTTCATCTTCCTGTATTGATCTACCAAGGCATTGGCTTCTACAAGCTGGAAGTGATTTTTCTTTGCTTTCCTTTTGTTTCTGATGATCATTTTTGGTAGAATCCAACATTTCCCTATAAGGAAAAAAAATTACCAATTAGAATCAAAAGCATATATGGCCTATATCATGAAATAGATTATATAAAACTTTCATGAAATATGCATAGAAGTGAAAAGGTACGAGGAGTAACTACTTACTTAGTTACCAAACCAAGGGATGACAAATACTCTTAATTTCTTGTGATGTGGTATTTACAAACACACTCGTATTCTGTGACATTTTCATCTTTGTTGGGGTCACTTTTACATTTCAACCCCTTACTCTTCATAGTCTATATGTCCAAAATTTATCTTAAAACCATCATTAGTGCATGTGAAAACAATGAATATAAAATATCTAAATTCAAATGCTCATGACAACATCAAACACTTAGTTCTAAAGTTAGAATTTCAATGGATCTAAGATGGAAACCATTGATCTATGTCTCATAAATACATCCAATGATGAGATTAATAGATTCGTTTTAATGTCTATTGGATAGGGAGAACCAAGTAGTGTAATGAATATATTGTCTACGTTAACTATTCAATTCTTACAACATGAACACTAACTGGATCCCATTGGAATCACACGGTAACTTTCTTAAACAACATATGCAAACTAACAAAAGCAGTTAAACATTACATAGTATTGAAAAAAAGTAGAACATGACAAGAATAACTCACATGTATCCTGTATGTAGAGATGAACAGAAAATAAGAACGAGAATGTTGCATATCAAATATCATTAAGGATAAATTCCATACAAATTTCAGTAAAACACTTTGGCTAGCTAATCCTAATGGCCAAACCAATAAAATCCATTTACAAAGTGAAATTTTATTCCATAAAGTTACAATAGAAAATCATCATCATTATCATTTACATTGCCATCAATATCGCAATCCTGATCACTTGTGTATGCATCTGCTTCATCTTCTTCACCGTCCTCATACAATATATTTTATTGACCATGCATTACACTCTCTATCTCGGGATCTTCATTGGGAAGAAAATTTTCTTCTTCAAATACTCTATGGACATCTTTAGCTTCTTCTTCCAATGTTTCTTGTTAACTATTACACTGCCCATCGACCATTATATCAACACATTGTATGAATTTCCTTTTCAAACGAAGCTCCATTTGAATGACATATGACCATCCTGGGATTGCTATATCATCAATTAGAAATTCCTTGTTAATTTGAAGAGGGGAAACATACGGCTCATCGGTCTTTGATAATATTTGATGTGTATTTGCACGTAGAAATCCATACTCATCATGTTGTATTGCAAAAGGTTTGATCCATTTACAATTTAATAATATAGGACTAGTTTCACCATAATCAACTTTAATAATTTCTTGTATGAATCCAGCATAGAAGTTATTTTCAATGTCATGATGAAATTCATCACGAACAACACAATCACAATTTGTCTTTCCTATGTCCTTTTCTTACACTCTTAAATGAATACAATAGGCCCACATCTCACCAAAACAATAAGCATATATATGTGGAGGTCATGAAAGATACATTTCCCCAATTCTTAGATCTTGACCTTGTTTTTGTGCATAATTAATTGCATTAGTAATCCAATCATCAAATTTTGGAAAATTCGAACCACCTCCAATATTTGATTCCTGAAGTCTATGCTCTCGAGATGGGCGCATCCCTGTTTGAATTTATTCTTTGTATTTTCTGTATAGAACATGAACAAACATGATAGTAAGAATGATAATAATTTGGCTATTAGATGAAATTAAATAGATAAATTATCATGTAAATTTTTTTTACCTACGCCACTTATCAAATGTGGATGTGTTTTGAAGAACATAGGCAAGTATCGAATTTCTTTCCTCATTTGATAGCTTGAAGCAATGTCCATTTGCTTCTAATACTTCACCCTGCAACTCTCTCCTCTTCATCATCATCCCATACATGTCGATTGACAATGCTAAAATCCTTCATATATTATGTGTAAAAACCTATGGCCTCTTGCATTAAATACCCCTCACACATGCTACCTTTTGCTTTTGCCTTATTACGAACAACGTTTTTTAGAAGCTTCGTATATCATTCTATAGGATACATCCATCACGTTCTTATTGGGCCACAATGATCTAGTTCATTTTCTATATGCATAAGAAGATGCATAGAAATATTGAACATTGTTGGTGGAAATTTGCGTTCCAATAAGTAAAGGAATTCAACAACCTCTTCCCTCAAATTATCAAAGGTTGAAGGATCTAGCACATGCAAACTCATTCTCTTCAATATTAGGCCCAACCTTATAATTTCCATTATTGGCCCCTTTTCCAAAATTGATATGAACACAATAGATAAAATATCCTTGATTATGACATGATAGTCATGGGTCTTGAGAATTCTTAAGCTATTATTGTCAATTTGGCTTATAATATTACTACTTACATATCCAGTAGGAAAGAAAGTATGAGACATCAACTTTAAGAATTGTGCATGTTATTCATTTTTCCATACATAAGGAGCGATAGGATTTATATATTTTCCATCACCACATTTTTCAACCCAAATATTTCAAGGAATCTTTAGTTCTTGAAGGTATAGTCGTGCTGACACTGTATCATGTGCACCAAAAATAGTTCCTATAATTGAAAAATCTGTGTTTTTCTCAGTATGCATAAAGTCAACAATATGCCTAATGGATATATGCTTAAAGTATGGAAACTTATAGAATATGCACAATATTTTTACACCACTATCATTAAGTGGGTCATTTTTACTACCACAAATTCTACTATCCTTAATAAACTGCATTCTTTTTTCTCCATTCTCAATAATTTAATCACTTGTTATTACCAATGGTTCTTCACGATTCTCTTCTTGACCATTGAAACGTGAATTTTGTCGATGATATGGATGCTCCATTTTAAGGTAGGCATGGTGTCCACAATAAATGCACTTACGCAAACTAATTGAGTGTCTCACAAAAGCCTTAAACATGCAAGTCAGGAATCCATGGTATCCTTGAACATTTAGACTATTCAATGTGCCATATACAGGAATATCATGTATCGTAAACAATAAAGAATCTCTTAAAGTGAATTGGATAGAATGACCATCCCTTAAAATTTGAATTGCTTCAATTCCTTTCCATAATTATGCTATCTCATCGAATAATGGCTCTAAATACACAACAATTGTATCTTAAGTCACACTTTTCTTTCCTTGTATAATTAATAACAACATCAAGAAGAATGGTTTGGTTTCTAGCCATGGAGGCAAGTTATAATTTTTTTATAACACTGGACAAGTTGACCATTTAGTACTTTGATATGAGAATGGGTTCACACCATCTAGAGCTAAAAAAAGCCTCATATTATGAGGATCTTGCGAGAAATTGGGCCATCTATTGTAAAATTCCATACACATATTAGAATCTGCCACAAATCGTTGTTTTTCATCAATGCTATTATTTTGGGCACGATATTTCATAAGCTTAGCAATGTCTCAACATCTATACATTCGAAGAAACTGTGGGATTAGTGGAAAGTGTTGAAGAACCTTTCTAGGAGTTGAATTTGATTTCAACCCTGGTTTATACCTCCCTTCTTTACATTTAGGACTTTATGTCTCACTTGCAATATTTTTGTGAAATAATGCACAACCATTCACACATGTGTGGATGTTTTCATACCCTAATCCTAGCTTACTGATTTGTGTTTCAGATTCTCTTCATTTTGTTGGCAATGTGGAGTTAGGTGGTAACAACTCATGTAAAAATTCTGATAAATCATAAGCACTCTCATTTGTCCAACCATGCACTGTTTCCAAGTTAAGAAGTACAAGAATTGTTGTTAAATGACTGAGCTTGCAAGTACCATACACAGGTTTTGAATCATCCTCCATCAACTTCTTCCAATCATCCTCAAATCCCTCATTCAACATTCTATCAACTTCAATCCCTTCATATAAGGTTTTGAAGTATCCATCTATGTTTATTTCCTCTTCGTTTATGTTTGTTACCTTTATGTCTCTCATGTTATGCAATTGTAACCTATCTGGATAATAATTTTGAGGGAAAGGGCTAATCCTGGTATGACTAAATTTTAGAATATATTCATAAATCACTTGTCTTTTTCTCATCTTCCCACCACAACAATCATTACGTGGACATGCATATTTAAGCAAGCTCTTTGCATCGGCTATTCTCTCTTCATATGCATGGTATTTAGCAGTTGTTAAAATTGGGTGTTGACTCATCTTCAATTTTCTGCATTCAATTATGAAACCGATATGTTAAATCTAACTTTCCACTCTTTTTGTCTATCTTGTCTTTAATTGAAATGCATCAAAACCAATTCGTAGAGAAAAAAAACAAAGGATCAACATTAATCATAAATCATTTTCAAATTCTGATGCAGCAATATAACAATCAATCCATATTTAGAGGGAGTGAAGTGCATGTGCATAAGGGTGACAATTTGAAAGGGTATGTTTAGTAGGTGAGGATGGTGGATTATGAAATCCATAACTATGCAATTTTCCTTTATTTCTCCTTAAATTGTTGCACAAAACCCTAAGGATTCCCAACACATTCTACAGACAAATATGAATCCCATACTCATTAGATGTGGTTTGACCAACACATAGAAAATAATTGAACAGGACATGGCTACAACAAATAAATTTTTTGAGGCAACCAAGACAATTTTTTTTATCTCCCCGCCTTGATGGTACACCAACATGTTGAACTAAGACCACCTTTGAGGTTTCTAGTATTGAGGTGTGACCTTCTGGGCTGCCTTGGATTGAGTGGTGGCCTCTTCCAGGGCATAACCATGATCTATGTGGGTTTTTATGGACAGAACCATGACCTTTCTGGGATGTTTGGATAGATATGTGACCTGTGTGAGAATTTTGGACTCAGTTGTGAGATTTTTTGAGCTACTAAGGTAGGTTGTGACTTTTTCTAAGTTTTCTAGACTGAACCACAATTGTTCCTTGGGTTGCCTTGACCAAATCTGTGGTCAGCTGACTATTATGAGATCTTTTTTGTGAGTGTGTTTTTGTTACTGCCTACCATGACCTTTACTAGGGATGTTGCAGTTCTTGTTTAGTATGTTTCAGTATGTCAATCCTGGTTAGACTTTATAGAGTTTTCTTATGCTCCTTTTTCATCCTCCTTGAGGTTGCTACTATGTATGGAAGTGTGTCATAGTCTAATGGATATGCTAGAGTGTGGGTTAAGGCTGCATATGCATATTTGAAAGGAGTTTATATTTTCTTGATGTGTGACTATCCTAAAATACTGCCATTTATTGCAATAATGGGATTGAAAGTTCATCCTCATTTCTAAACTATTTTGATAAATACCTTGAGGTCTTTATTTGACTGTATTTGTAGACTGTATTTGTCTCACTCTTGAGGCTACCTATTTAAATATATTTGTAGATTGTATTTGTCTCACATGGCAAGAATAACATGGCAGTTTGGTTATTGGAGCCATAGTATGGGCTTTGGAACACCAAGTGGTCCAAATGACCCATTCTGTGGTCATTTGTGGGTAGAATGTTTATGTGTGGCTTGATAAGGTCATGGAACCCTTGGACATGAGATGAGTCCACTTGCACTTGTACTAGATAAATAAACCACATATATGGTGACATGGATCATGTAAAATCAATATGATAACGATAATTGAAGCATGGATCTTGGAACCATGTGCGTGGCAGATTATTCTTAAAACCCTTGCACATATGTTAATGTAGTCAGCTCAGTAAATTTATGAAAAAATGTGTATAATGAGAAGGCAATTCGCCTCATTTCATAATGGAATAAAAAGTGCTTAAGATCATCTCTGAATTTGGGTGGATAAGAGGACAACCACGGGTCTAATTTATGAAGTTTTTTCAAGTGTTTAACCTATAAAATCTAGGTATGTCCACTGGAGCAGCAACAACCACAAGAATATTATGAGGCAACCAAAGTATGAAATCAAGCTCTAATATCTATGAAAGATAGTTGTAGCAAGGAGAATAAGAAGTTTTCTTTTGTGGTAAATATCTCTCTTATAAATTGGGTATATAACAACGGAGGAAGGTGATTGACACATGACTTAAGGACACCAGTCGTGTATAAGTTCAAGTGTGTCAAATCTATGATTTTTTTTTAACCTAATGGACCGAGGAAGCTGTAGTGGAGGTTTAATATTCATCTCTTATTTCAGCTATACAGTCACTGAGGAAGCTATAGTATTGATCTATGTTTGCAGCAGAGATACTTAAAGTTTTTTTATTCTTGATTTTGATTTCGGTGGCTATAGTATGTCGAAGGATCCAAGTAGTAGACAATTGTTGAAGCTCTTTTCCATTGTGTTAACACAACACTGATGGGTTGATCCATTTTTGTGTGGATACAAGTAGTAGTCCAATGCTATCAAAGTGAATATATAACCTTTGGCAGAGGTGCTACATGTTATCAGGAATATTGCACCTTCTGCGGATAGAAGTTGTTCCTCTGGTATGAATTGTTCAGTTCCAGAACAAATGAGTGAACAATAAAGGATTAAGACATTCCTTGAATGTTGTAAACACCTCAAATACTAATTTTATCATGAACCTGTGTACCTACGAACATGTCAAACAAACAAGAACATCAAAGCTACCAGAAAATCATCTACACATCCATACTAGTAACTAAGGAATCCAGTAACATATACATGTGAAATAAAAACAACAGATATGTAGGACAGAAATCATATTTGCATTAAGAATGAATGAAGAAGCTTACAACCATTTCCTTAGTGTTGAAAAACTCCTTCACAAGACAAACACTTCATCCCCAAAAGCTCCAACTTTCTCTCTTGTGCTCTCCAATGATTTGGACTAGGTAGTCAATTCAACAACATAACAATACCATTTAGTTCTCCCCCTCAACTATGGATATGAGCTTGCATTTATAAGGATCAATGGATAGGGATAATTAAGATAATTGTGGTGAGGTGGCTCTAAGATCCTACCAAGAGGGATCTCGAGCTCAACTAACCCATATTGATAGGGATAAGGGAGGACACGAGGTTCATGATCTAGAAGCCTTGAGAAAATTCTATTTTTCCCATTTTACCCAAGGTACTGCTTTCGTTCCCTTATGACAGAGCAGTTTAGGTGAGAACCACTTCAACAACAAATCACATCAGCGGTGGCACCGCTTTTCCATAACAGGACATAGGCAGTGCTAATGAAGGTACTGCTCATCAGCCAAAGGAAAATTGTGGTTCTAGGTTTTCTCAAGTAGAATTAACATCCAGAGCAAGTTTCCACTCCAATTTTTGGGATTAAGGGAAAACATAGGGGTTAAGGATCTCATCACATGATGGTGACAGGATTTGGGTATAACAGAATGCCCCCCAAAGCATGAGGCTTATAGGGATATGATAAGCGAGATCTTTGAGAGAACAAGTTGTCACTTCGAGGTGAGAATGTTAGCTCGGTCAGAGAATATCATCGATTAGGCATCTGTAGTAAATCAATACTTTTAACTCATAGAAAAATGTAACCAACTCATGGCTGTGGACCAATACAAGGCAGATCCATGAGAGGAATAAACAGCATGGCTACTAGAATACAACGTAGATCCATGTGATAGAGGACTCAAACTTGGACATAGCTACTGGACATAAAACATATATCTATGTCATACAGATGTAAATTTGAGCATAGCCATTCCCATACAAATGTGGATCCATCCTAGATATACAAAACTCCATCGCAACCTGGGGAAATTAGTGAGCGCTAAACAAATACCCAGGGTCTTCATCTTGTTTTCCACAAAGTACGATTCTATCCATGTGATTACAATGTTCTGAAGTCGAACATGGTAGAAACCACTTGATTACCGGAGAATGATCTGAACCGTTAACAAGTGCGAGGGATATCACCATTGATGTCAATGATTCCCAAGGTACCCTAGTGCAATCTACTGAGTGTGAATAGATGTCTTGATGTTGAACACCCAGTCGATTCTATCGATCAAAGGTTAATGATGTGAACCTATGTCGAGAGCAAGAGAATCTGTCATTGAGGCCTACAGATCTCAAGGTACTAAATTTTGTTTCTAAGACTATTTCCTGGATGATGAGCTAATGTCGACAGGAATAGTCTCGTCGAAGGAGGGCCATGAAGAGTCCCACATCAACGACACAAACTCAAAACAAAGTTCTACAATGATGTGAATAACGTAACCATAAGACTGAATCAAAAGTATTGACACAAAGACTATTTTGACTATAGAGGTAGAACTTCTACAAATTCTCTTTGAACATCAGGTGGCATGACAAAAGACTTGGCAGCATGAGTAGACTAGACAAACACACAGTGCGACGGTGGACAATGCATTCTTTTGAAAGACTCAAAGGAGTGACATGACTCATGAAAGTAGATCGTCATGGAAATCAAATCAATACCCACTTGACTGAAATGATACGCAGACACGTTCCATGTTCAAATATAATGACAAAATACTACCATTTATTTGCAAAATGATTTCATTCCCATTTTCCCCATCATGGTTGATGAGTTCCTCTTTTCAGTTTTACAAGTTCAAAGAGGGTAACAAACACTCGTTATAGCTCATCCAAAGACAACTCCAAACTCATATGTTTTATGAACCTGAGAGAGGAGGGGTTCTTTCCCAAAAGAGGGTCTCTCAATGTTTGATTTAACGAATCCAATGAAAGTTAACTCGGTATCGTTCATGTTTAGAGAGTCTGAACGACCACGGAAGAAGACTCCATAGGGTACTTTTTCGTAAAATAGTTCACCTGAACTGAAAAAGTGATAACCTACCGTCAGATGAATGACTCTTCAAGTGATTTAACGAGCATGAAGAATACAAGATCACTCAACAATATTGTTGTATTTAAGGAGCCCAAAAATATTTTAAATAAGACTCCACTAGGTCTCTTTTCACGATGAGAGATTTTACGAGTCTGAAAAGAATCAGAAAAGGACTTGGACCTTTGATGCTAAATTTGGATTGAATGACCAAAGTGTTGCAATAAATGCTCAAAAGACTTTTTCTATTTTATGGTAGTACGAAAAAGTCAAAAATGAACTCCCAAAACTTTCACTGCTACCACTCTTCTATCCTGCAATGACTTGAAAAACAAGTGTTAAATTCTCAAATAATCGACATTAAAGGATTATGATAGATAAATTTTGAGTAATAAATGATTTTAAAACAAAAATATAACATGTCAAAACCTAAAATGTATATAAAATTTATGTAAATAGTAAAAAATCAAAACATTTTACCATTTACCCATAGTGGAGAGCCTTTGGAGCATTTTCTTGACCAGATTTTCAGTCACTGATATCGGGAGCATCTACCGTCGGATTCACGCACTGTCAATTCCAGGTAATATCTTAAACCCTACTTTTTAATTTCATGCTTTCAATTTTTATTTTTGGTGGTGTTTTGGGTCTATTGGGCAAGCCCTAAAACCATGGAAGCGGGCACCGCTCTTATCCCTTGCAGGATAAGTAGTACCACGTTAGAACCACATCAAAAACACTGTGCACAGGTGGTGCCACCGCCTGTCCTCAATGGGACATAGGTGGTGCCAGCCGTGGGTAAATAAAAATGCATGCACAAGGAAAACTATCCCAAATTTGATGATTTGAATGATTGGGAATGTTTCTAAATTGTCTTGTGATGGTTTTTCACAGGTTCCCATTGATAAAAAATGGTAATATGGAAAGAGAGGCAACATGAAAAGGATGATGCATTTCCAAACGAAACAAGCATTGTATAGCCGCATTGAGAGACTGTGGACTTCTAAACTTTTTCCGTACACCCAGCATGGTATCACATGAGCGACTATTAGAGCACATCCTCCGAATGTGGAATTCGGAGCAACGGTATTTTGAAGTTGGTTCTCACATATTGACAATTGAAGTAGAGGACATCTACTTCCTGATAGGCCTATCGATATGGGGTGCTCCCATCTCTTTGACCGGTTCCTATGGAGGGGAAATTACTACTCAGGAGTTGATAAACCACCATTGCATTCCTGGGACTAGGACATCGAGGAAGAAAATTCCCATAAAATCAGTGGTGGATGTCCCTCTATGGATAGTTTTGTTTACCATGCAGAGAGTGGTGGAAATCCAATGGGTACACCAAGAATCTAGAGCGCATATGATCTACACCATAGAGGCCATCGCACCCACATTTTTCAACTGGGTGGAAGCTCTACTTCCGATCTTCAAGGATCACCTGACCAAGTGTCGGTACGGGCAGCTGAAGTAATTTGGTTTTAGTTCCATTCTAGCTTGTTTCTTTTTCATTCATGTTCAACAGATGAGACCCCATGTGGTCTTTACAGAATTGAGGGCACGGGACCCTCGCATGCAGAGATGCGTCCGGATCATGGCCCATACTGGAGCGGGTAGAGGCAAGGTAAATTTTGGTGACCCGTTCTTTCGATGGTTGAGAGATCAACTCCTCATGGTGGAGGACTATGCATATGGGGGAACTAACTTTAGTGGTGACCCTGACCTACCGCTCCCACCTGGTGGAAAATGGGGTGATATTGGTAAGAAACAAAACCCTAAAATGGAAATTGTGTTTTTATGTTTTGATTTTTTATATTTTTTATGTTTAGTAATGAGACTTGAATGTTTTCATGTAGATGTCAGAGCAGCACGAACTGCGGGATATTCCTCGCTAGATAGGCGAGTCGGAGCCCATTTTGTACCAAAGGGTGACAATGTGACAAGGGAGCTAGAGGAGAACATTGAGAGGTTGATTCTAGAAATCCCAGATGCCTCGATTGATGACCTCCCACTGAGGTACCAGAGGCCTAGTGCAGGAGTACCGGGTCGTTTCAGCAGACTGGTATGTCGAGTAGCTCGGGTGGTTCTGTGTTACCACAAGCATCACTAGATGATAGGGTGCATGATGTATTTACTAAAAGCTGATAGATAGCTTCAAAAATTTTGTATGATGATTTTTTACCTGAAATCCCGAGTGCTTCAGATGAGGTCTCATGACCTATTTTTTGTAAAACATGTTTATATATAAATATATATACATACTTCTACTTTGTTGTTTATATGTCTCAAATGGTGAATGTATTTTACATGAGTTTTATGTGTCTTTTATAGTTTATTTACAGTGAAACATGTTTGATTTTCATGTCATGAATGGGCAATATGTCAGTCTAGGATGTAATTTGCCAATAAGTCGGAAACTGCATTATGTCCCTAGGGATTTTCCTATAGGTGATAGTTTCAAATGATCTTTCTAATAAATGTACCCTCCAAAAGAGACAGAGAAGCACAGGATTCCTAATGGTATAGACATGGTTTACATGACAAACCACAAGTTATAAGTCCATCAAGACTACCAAGTTACAAACATCTTGAGAGACAGCTTCAGTCAGAAGACCTATGACTGCTTGATACTCAACAATATTGTTGTTAGCAGGACCAATACAAACCACTCCTGAATTGACCAAATCATAATCTAGGGAATAGAGAACCCAAGCAGCTGAGGCAATATTTAAGGTGTGGCGGCAAGCACCATCGGTGAAGTCGTAGAAAGCCATCTGCTCTACATGACCAAAACATGGTATAAACAAATATGGACACTAAACTCAAAACCATATTGAAAATACTTAAGCACACTAAAATTCAAGTAATATACATATATACAAGATACTATCCAAGAGAGATCTAGGCATAGTACCTCTTCGGGTACAACCCATTGCGAGGTTGTCCTAAGGGCATTCCATCATAGTCCACGAGCTTGTAGGCCCCTTTCTCTAAAACTTTGGAAATGACAAAAGGATTGTACCACATGAATTCGAACTTCCCTTTTCCTAGTTTGTCATATCTCTAATCATAAGTCAAAACCAGGTCACCCTCGTTAAAGGCACAAAGTTCGATAGACTTGTCATACTATGCCTTGATGCATTTCTTGTGTGCCTCATTAGCTAAGGAAGCATCTCTTCTAGTTTCGTCAAGGTATTCAAGTATAGAAATCTATCTTCCTCTACAGAAGTGTCTGGGAGAATTTCAACGACAAGTTTTAAGGATGGAATCTGACATTGAATTGGCAAGACAGCTTCTAGTCCGTAGACAAGATGGAAAGGTGTGAAAGCAGTAGATGTTTTCATCGAAGTCCTGTAAGCCCAAAGAGGGAAGAAAAGAATATGGTGCCAGTTGTATTTATGGTCTCCAACCATCTGAAGAAGCAATGTTTTCAGAACTTTGTTAATGGCCTTGACTTGACCATTAGCTTGTGGATAATAAGGCATAGAGTTAACATGACGAAAACCTAGCTTGGCACTTAGTTAATCCTCCATCATTTGATTATAGAATTGTGATCCGTGATCAGTAACTATGGACTGCGAGACTCTGAATCTTGCTATCACATTATTGAACAGGAAGAGAGCGGCAGTATTACCGTCCTCTACATATGTAGGCATGGCCTCAGCCCATTTTGTAAAATGTTCAATGGCTACGATGATGTAACCATGCCCCCCGGCTGAGGTAGAATTACAATGCATATAATCAATCCCCCATTTGGCGAAAGGGCCAATGGTAATGACGGGGTGTAACGGGAGCAGGATGGGTGCACTTTTTTAGATAAAAATGTTGATAGGGTGGGCATTTCTTAACAGCCTCATGACAATATTTAAAGACTAAAGGCCAGAAATAGCCAGCACGAAGGATTTTTTGGGCTGTAGCCATCCCAGATAAATTACTGCCACATGCTCCAGAGTGGCAATCATTCAAAACCTGTTCAGCTTCCTCATGGGTAAGGCATCACCGAAGAACTGAATCGATACCATGTCTATACAAAGTGTCATTCAAGATGAGGTAGTATTTTGCATGGTGACAGATACGGTAGCAATCATCACGAGATAGAGTAGGCTAAAACCTTTGTGTCTGGAGATAGATGAGAAAATATCCATACCATGGGTTAGTAGTGCTTATCAGGAATAGGAATTCATCTGGGAATGAATCACTAGGCTTAGATTCCGTTGAATCACAGGGAAGATCACACATGAGCTCAGCAAAGACCAAGGATTTCTTTGATGTAGCTTTGGCAAATTCCAAATCAAACTCTTGTAGGATGACTATCCATCGAGAGTACTTTCCCCCAAGCACCTGACGATTTAGGATGTAATACATAGGGTTATGGTCTGCTAATACGGTGGTTGTGCGGAGCAAAATGTAGTGACGAAATTTTTGAACAGCAATGACCGTGGCCAATGCTAATTTCTCCACGCGTGAATATCAAGTTTTGGAATCCATGAGATTCTTACTATCATAGTAGATCGCGTGCTCCTAACCATTGGGATTCTCCTGTACCAAAACCATAGCGATGGTAGCAGTGGAGGCAACAATGTATAAGAGAAAATCCTTTGAATAATATGGAGGGTGTATCATGGGTGAATGATTCAGAGCATGTTTGAGATTATCAAAGGCTTATTGGGATTGGTCATCCCAAATGAATGGAGTGTCCTTCTTAAGGAGACACATATAACCGTGTGTTTTCTCTGCAAAATTGCACATGAAACGACGAAGGAATTTTTCCTTCCCTTGCAAACTTTGGAGTTCTAGAAGGTTTGTTGGGGATGGTAGCACTAAAATAGTGGCAATTTTCAATGGATCTATCTAGATGCCATCCTTAGAAACCACAAAACCCAACAGGTGTACCGTCTCAATGCAAAAAACACATTTATGAGGATTGAGCCGTATGTTATAATGATGTCATCTCAATAAAATGTCTCTAATATGACCAGGGTGGTCCTCCCGTCACTGTGAATGAGCTAGGAGGTCATCAAGGTATGGTTCAACAATATGTTTTATATCATGAAACGCATAGGATATAGCACGCTGGAAAGTGGCTCCAGTGTTTTTTAGGCCAAAAGGTAACTTCCTATATGCAAAGGTTCCCCATGGGAAAATGAATGTTTTCTTGTACTGATCGGTGGGTAAAATCTCAATCTGATTATAACCCAAAAATCCATCCATAAATGGGAAGATGACACTTTCGGCACAGTTGTCGATAATCTGGTCGATATGCGGAGTGGGAAAGTTGTCTTTGGGACAAGCTTTGTTCAAATCTATGAAATCGATGTAGAATCTAAAGGTGCCATATTTTTTGTTGACAGGGACTACGTTCAATACTCATTCTATCAGGGGTATGTGATAAATAAACCCTACTTTGAGAAGTTTCTCTATTTCATCTTTGATAGTGGCAGCTTTCCGTGGATGGGATTGCCTTAGTTGTTTCCTGACGGGTTTTGCAGTGGATAGGTTTTTATTTCATGAACCACAATGGATGGGTCTATCCCCATCATTTCTTCATAACACCAGGAAAAAACATCACGAAATTCTTTGAAAAGTTCTCTATATGCTTCAGATTCTTATGTTGAGCAGTTCTTCCCAACATGAACATGCTCAAAGGTGACAGACTTGGCTGATATGTCAACTGGATTTGTTTGAGTAATGTTGCATAGGTTTCCTTCAAAATGTGTGTTCCGCAACAATATAGAAGTTTCAGGTGTGTTGACAATATCAGTGGAAAAAAGGGATGTAAAATCATGGTCTACCGAACTGGTATTGAGGAGGAATGAGGATCTATGATGATGATCCTCCCATATAGGCTCATTCGTACTCATGATCTCCATAATGGAATCATTGGAAGGAAAATTCTAGGAGAGATAATCCAGAATAGGAAGAGAGGGTTCTAATCAGTAGGGCAGGTGGTACGGGTGCGAAGCCACCAGATGAAGCTCATCAGTGTGGTCATTGAAAAGGGTTTGGATAATGTTGTACATTTCTTCATGCGGACTCAATGAGGTGGACTCAACAATTTTTTTCCCTTTGGATCATAATCAAACGATGAAATCATATTTACTGTCGTCATGTGTTTGTTAGGAGGGTTTGAGGGGAAAATATCCATAAGGGACGAATCCTTCAACATGCCTACCCCAATTGACTAGTAGGAGGAGGGGACTGGCCTCACATAGGGATGTTATTAACTGTAGAGGTAGTAACATCCGGTGTACAGAAATTGAGCTAGTCAATGGTGACAATCCTCCCTAGATGAAGAAATTGGATAGTTCGAAATATCGTCGAAGCAACAACAGTCATGGTGTAAAACCAATTTCTTCCTAAAAGGAGGTTGTAATCTAGCAGGGCATCTAATACTTCCACTTGAATAGAAACATATTTTCCCCCAAGCTCGATTGAAAGGGATGGTATGATACCATGGGGCTGGAAACATCATCCATCAAAGGATTTCAAAGTCGTAGGTTATGTTACAAGCTCGGGAGAGCCAATAGCTTTCCAACAAGACAGGGACAAAACCGAAGTTGAAGCTCCTTCGTCTAAGATAGTTCTAAAGACCTTCTTTCTAACTAATTTCGTTATGATTTGGAAATAAAGTTTGTGAGGTAGTCTAGACTTATAGTTCTCGACATTGAAATGATTCAAATTAGTGTTGTCCAGGTCTAAATCTCCTAACGTAGTTAACAAGTTTTCACATTGTGTAGGACAACTTTGGAGTACTTCCAAGGTAGACATTGCACATGGTTCCTGAGAAATATCTTCAACTACATTATAAAATTGAGTAGCTCGAGCATTAGGGTTAAAAACAGGATTCCTAAGAGTACTCTTGGGTGGACGCAAAACCATGTCGAGATTAGGTTTCTTGATGGTTAGGGGAATAGTAGACGAGGATTCGGGAGAACTAGTAGATGGAGCTTTTCCCGAAGAAGAATTGTCTTATTTATTTTCTATGGGTTTATCATAACTCTGACGTCGAGTTTGTAAACTAATAGTGTCCAAGGATATCATGTGAAATTCCTCTGAAGAACTAGAGTTTCCCTGATTAGACATGTGGTCTATCAGCTGTTGTTGAGAGGAAAAAGGATCAGTGAGAACTACTAGCATGGGATTAGTTTTCAAGAATTGGGTGATTTCGTCACGACGAGGACACTCCTTCGTGAAGTGGTCACCTCCGCATAGTAGACATGGATATCTCTCTTTTATTTTTCCTTTATCATTCTCGTTGATGGTTGGTTTTGGATTCTCCTGTTGGTTTCCATGTTTTTTTGTTTTTAGCTTTACCTTTCCTTTTATTGTTGTCGGGCATTTGAATACTCTGAATGGAATTTACCTCGGTGGAAACCATGGGAGTTGAAGGAGTAGGGGTGGAAGTTTGAGGTTACTTGGCAGGTTTTGCTACTGACGGGGACTGGATTGAACCAACAATCCCATCAACAAGGGTTTCTTCTGGTGGCTTTGCAGGATCAGTGCTTGGGCTAGGAGCTTGAGGTATCAAGTCATACAACATTCTAGACTAGGAATAGACCAAGTCCAGATATTGGGCTCAACTAATGGATTGCTCTTTAGTAATGGCAATTCCCACAGCCACATCTCAGGTGATTGGAGGCAACAAATATTTTGTAAACCAATCAGCTAACAACTAATCCGGGATAGGAGCCTTAATAAGTCTTCTCTGCCTTCTCCACTCATGGATATGATCGGATATGTGGGTGGAGGTGTTCTACCATAGAGAAGTTAAGATATCTGTACCTATATCATAATGAATAGGAAGCTGAAAGTGTGTAATAAACACAGTTTCCAACGAGCCAAAATCCACAAACGAATGTTCCGGAAGTTCAATGTACCATTTCACAGCAGTACCGGTCAAAGTTCACTAGAAGAGTCTTAAATGAACTAAATCATCCATAAGGGAGTTCGAAGAACACCATAGATGGAATGTCATGACATGGTTTTTCAGATAATCTCCCTGCTTCCCATCAAACTTTGGAATTTTTGATGGTAACTTTACTAGAATGGGAGGCCACGAGGGGTTATGTCGAATGGGATCATTAATCAACTTGGAAAAATCAGGTAAGTCCAAAGTTGCCAGGAAAGGTAACTGGCGATTAGGTTGCACAGTAGTATTGATAGGGCATATAAGTACTAGTAGGATAGTAAGTAGACTGATAGATAGGTTGTTGTGATGAATAACCGTCAGAATATCCACCCGTGGGGGGTTGATTTTCGGGATCATGACTGTTATGACCGCTGGAGTCTCCAGGAGGAGGAACACCAGGGCCTTTGGGACCACCAAGATCATTGGGACCACCAGAACCACCTGGACCACCAAGAGGACCACCTGACCCTCCAGGACCCCTAGGAGGTAGACCTCTGGAGCTTCCAGAACCACTAGGAGGAGGGCCACCAGACCCTCTGGGACCAGTAGGATTGAAGATACCAACCCCCACAAAACCAATAGGACCATTAGGACCATGAGGAGGAAATCCACCATGCCCTCCAGGACCATTAGGCCCCCCAGGGGGAAGACCTCCATAAGGTGGTCCTCCAACACCCCCTGCAGTATGTATAGGTATCCCTCCCATAGTTGGCATGTAGGACCAATTAGGTTTCCCCCATGGTGTGAAACTATTACTAAGATATGGAATTCCAGCATAAGGCATTCCTGTAGGGTTAGGCTGGTAACTAATATTTCCTATAGGTAATTTATTTGCTGTGTAACCATACCCCCAATAGGTTTGACTGGTTACTAGTTGTGCCCCCAAGGGCTGACCTGAACTGGATGGGGGGTTAACCACATTCGTGTGGGTAGGAGGGACATAAACTGTAGATTACTCTATACTAGAGTTCTTCCCATGAATATATACAATTCCAGTGATAGATAACGTAGGTCATGCCGGGGGTTGCCCCCCAGCACTAGAAGGTATTGATGAAACAAGAATTGAATGTTGTGCCCCAAGTGCAGAAGAACCCAGAGGATTTGGAACAGACATAATATGGGAGGTGGTGAGGTTGGTAGTTTGACCTGGATTATGTGGAGTCATAATGTGATCTATAATAGGTTCAATGGGTCTCATAGAATTAGCAAGTGAGTGATATCCCACAGGAAAAACTACTGAACGAGGTGGTGGTGTACCCAATATGTTATCTATTTTCTTCTCAATTTCTTGTTCATGAAGAATAGCTTCTTGGTATTGTCTACATTCTTCTTCATTTGGTGAAACTTCTTCATAAGAGGTTAAACGGGTTCCAAAAAAATCAATGGCCTATCCTACAGAGGTATCCCAATATGGATCATTGGGACCATAATCTGGATGGGTAGTATCATCAACATGACCTTCTATGTGAGAACCGCACAAAGTATTACCTCTATAAGGTTGTTTGAACAAGGGAGGGACTTGCGAAGGATATGGATCTCTGCTTTCTGCAACCACATTTTCTCCCACTTGGGAGTTGGTAGCAGCTCCTTGGTCGATAGCTTCCATAGGATTCTCTCCTAAAATAGGAATAAAATTAGGTGGCAAGCCCCATACTTCTAGACTGTCTTCATTCAGCCAGTTTGTACAGTTCCTATCTAACCTAGGGTCTCAAAACTAGAAAACAAACCAAAAATTTCCCTACTCAAGATATAGGCCAAACAAACAAACTTAAAAGACAGGAGGAGTTCAGATAGTCAGGTCTCTCACTAGGATTGTCAAGAAGGTGCCAGTCACAATATACGTCAAGGGTACATGCGTATTAATTTCCTTGAATGTTGTTTTTGGTGTATGGCTCCAAGCAAGATGGCCAAATGGCTTTTCTCAGATAGATAAGGTATCCTAGTGGGGTCTCCCGATGTACGCAAGGTACATGGGAGCTCAAATCGGTAGTACTGTTGTCTAGTGCATAATCGTTCACGAGGGGATTTCCTATATAAAATCAAGTACGTGTACTAAGTTTCTATATACCTCAAGGGTACGTGAAAGGTCATTCGATATACCAATAGTACGTGGAAGAACCACGTGAGTCCCGATATGTAATTTGGATGAGTAACGATAGCTCATATGCTTAACGACGCCCAAACACGTCTCTAACCTATCGCTCAAATCGCTATGTAAATTTTAAGCCTATAACTACTGTTAATTTTAAAGTGGACAGTTAAGTGAATGCATGGAATTTTGACAGAAAAAATAAAAACATGCAGAATGTAGATGCAAATATTTCACTTTACCGTTCGAGGTATGCCTAATTACGGGAGGGAAAGAGAGTATTTTCTTTTCGTTTTGAAAACCAAAAATTCCCAAACAACTACTTTGAACAAATCAAATCCAAAGAAAAGAAACACATTCCAAACTCATTTTTCTTTTTTAAAGCATTCAAAGGGGTAAGAGTCTCTTTTCCTAAAAGAAAAACAACAAGCACACTACATGCATATGCACTCTATTTTTCGATTTTTCTTTTAAACATAGATAGATCTAACTTAAAACTACACTATTTTTTCTTTTGATGAGATAGTAGTAATGCAAGAGAGACAAAAGAATAAACAGAACCTGAAAGCTTGTGAGGCTAATCAAAGATCCAGTGCCCTATACTCAGTAATGATAATGACCTAATCTCAATCAATATATTTTCTTTTTAAAAGCAAAAAGAAGTCCTCTATGAAAAAAATGAAATTAAGATGATAAACAAATGGTTTTTCTTTTAGTCTTTATAAAAGAAATGAAAACAGATCTAATTGAAACCTAAGCTTTCAAACATTCCTTTTAGAATCATAACCAACAAGCATGAAAGCAAATGAATAATCAACAAGCCTAATCTAGCTTTTTAATTCTTTCAACCAAACCAAGTTTACCATAAAATTTTCAGCCATGAGCAAACAAATTCAAAACAAAAGCCTGACAATGTAGGGCTGAAAGCAAGCGAAATCCAACTTTTTGGAAAAAATCACAAAAAATGGTTTTGGAACAAGGCCTACCTGGCACCGCGCTGGAGGGGTCTTGACAGAGCGGTTATAGATGAGGACTGCTTCTGGATAAAGGGACTCAGTAGGTGGCACCACTTATGGCTAACAGAGTTCAAGCGATGGCACCACTTGTTGCGAATAGCACATGTGCGGCTCCCTGAATAGATCCAAAACAAAAGGAGAATGATAAATCAAGTTATAAATTGATCAAATCAAGGTAAAGATTGGTGAATTGATAGTAAAAAAGAGCATATAAGGTCGAAATAGTTTAGATCTAGACAGATCTGAAAGTTTCAAACCAAAATTCACTAAGTAAGATGGCAGATCTGACTGAAGAGAGTTGGAGATGGAGCCTGGATTTGGACAAGGGTTCAAGGACTGAGGAATATCAAATCAACTAAAATTTTCTTTGGTCCCCAGCGGAGTCACCAGATTTGTTATCAGGAATATTGCACCTTCTGTGGATAGAATTTGTTCCTCTGGTCTGAATGATTCTGATCCAGAACAAATGAGTGAATGAGAAAGGATGAAGACCTTCCCTTATTGTTGTAAACACCTGGAATACTACTTTGATCATGAACCTATGTACCTGCAAACATGTCAAACAACCAAGAACATCAAAGCTACCAGAAAATCATCTACACATCCATACTAGTGACTAAGGAATCCAAAAACATATACATGTGGAATCAAAACAACAGATATGTGGGACGGAAATAAGCTTTGCATTAAGAATGAATGAAGAAGCTTACGACCATTGCCTTAGTGTTGGAAAACTCCTTCACAAGACAAACACTTCATCCCCAAAAGCTCCAACTTTATCTCTTGTGCTCTCCAATGATTTGGACTAGGTAGTCAATTCAGCATCATAACAATACCATTTAGTTCTCCCCCTCAACTATGGATATGAGCTTGTATTTATAAGGCTCAATGGATAGGGATAGTTGAGAGAATTGTGGGTGAGGTGGCTCTAAAATCATACCAAGAGGGATCTCAAGCTCAACTAACCCATATTGATAGGGATAAGGGAGGACACAAGGCTCATGATCTAGAATCCTCGAGAAACTTCTTTTTTTTCCATTTTAGCTAGGGTACCGCTTTTGTTCCTTTATGACAGAGTGGTTTAGGTGAGAACTTATTCAACAACAAAGCACATCAGTTGTGGCACCGCTTCTCTATAATAGGACACAGGCGGTGCTGAATAAGGTACCACTCATTGGCCAAAAGAAAAGTGCGATGCTAGGGTTTTTCAAGTAGAATGAACATCCAGAGCAAGTTTCCACTCCAAGTTTTGGGATTAAGGGAAAACATAGGGGTTAAGGATCCCATCACATGATGGTGACAGGATTTGAGTATAACACTACAGACTTGCAGAAGGTAGACTAGGGAATCGACTATTTTCCACCTAGTTCAAGTATGCAATCAAGTTAATCATGTGATAAATCCATGCTAGAAATCATATTATAGATTAGTTGGTGGACATGAGAAGACCATATATGATTGACATATCTTTGAAGACATGGTCAGATGATGATGACCTTTAGCAGATTGAGTTGATCACATGAAAAATGACAATGAGATGATAGTAATGAGAAACCTACAAGTTGGTTGGCCTATAAACATAAAGGAAAATAAATGGGGAAACCTACAGGATAGTAGGTTGTGATGGAAGCCTCCACAGGCTTCCAAAAGGACAAAAAACACAAAAAAGTTAAAATAAAAATAAATGAATTATTTTTTTTATTTTAATTTTTTTTGTGCTTTGTTGGCCTTTTGCAGTGTGCATTGCTTCCATCATGGCCTACATGCATGTAGGAAGCCACAGGCTACTAGCTACATGCATGTAGGCCATGATGGAAACCTCCACATGCTACCAATAGGACAAAAAACACAAAAACATTAAAATAAAATAGTCATTTTAAATTAAATTATCAAACAATCATTTTAAATTTTAAAACACCCAACTAAGTCATACAATTGTATTCACTATGGTGACTAGTCCAATTCAAGCTAAAACATCAATGTTGGATTCATTATGCAACCAAAAAGAGAGCTACATAAACTATTAATGCATTATATTGTGGGACCGAGAGAAGCAAACAACTAATAAACATCAATGCTAATAAATTGGAAGATAAAGGTCCCTTGAAATAGAAAAATGGTACAAATAAGACCATTTCTAAAAATATAATCTGATGTCTGGTGTCCGGCTACCATCCTCAAAAGGGGATGGGTTGACCCATCATAGATCCAATGGTTGATGTACTGATTACTAGGGGAGAAAAATATCCTAAAATACTAATGTACAAAGGGATGGGTACTTAGCATATTTTAGGAATTTTCATGTTTTATATGTTTCCCATTCAATAGAAAACATATGCACTATGCACTACACTCACTCGGGAGGGAATGCACCATGGGATTGACATACTAACATCAACCCAGGAAAATATTTTTATATGTTCTAACTAGCTATGGAATCCACCCCCTCTATCACAAGCTACATGCTATAACTAGCTATGGAGCGTAAACACGCCATCCATTGGATCAAATAAAATTTTGAAGGCATAAGGATATTAATCAACTATTTTATCCATTCCATTGTATACATTCATATAACCTTCAAGCCTTAGGAATGTTATCACTAGATCTGGATTGAACAAACTCCTCCTCCTTCAATGCAAAATATTGGCTATCTAATGATTAACATGAGAGAGAAAGATATAAATAGTGAGAAAGATTGGTTAATCATTGATACTGCATATCCACTAACTAACATGAGAGAGGGGGAGATACCATTCAAATACATACATATACATATACAAGTAGTTTTCCATTCATCCTAAAGTAAATGGTAACCCATCTTTCTATGTTGGTTGTTTGGGTCAACCACATCCATCCAAAGACATATTATATATTTCATTGCATCTGAGAGAGATAGACATTCACATCATCCATCACAGAGATATAGTAGTGTCAGAATGTAACAAACCATCATTTTATCTATTGGATGGACTCAACCTTTCCCGAAACGTTTAGCAAGGCTATCAAAAGCTCTAAGTCCATGTGAGTGAACCAAGCTTCAAGTTTATGCAAGGGTTATGAAGAGACAAATTGTGGGTAGAGGGCACTAAAATAAAATGAAACAAATATGAAGCATCTCATGAAAGAGAAGTTGATGGCTTGTATGGACATTGAACTCCTATGGTCAGAATTAGATGAGTAAGGACTTGTTCAGACTAGTTTGTAAGGACTAGTTGAGACCGGTCTGGTAATAATATGAATGGGAATAAGAACTGAAAAATATGAATGCAATGCAAGACTAATGGGATTGAGGATTGAAGAGAAGATCAAGAAACAGAGTTTCTTACCATTTACATTTGTTAACTTGTTCCAGGATGGAATGGAATTACACTACCTTCAATTCAATATTTAAAAAAAAACTACCTACCTACCTACGCTTCAATATTGTAACCAAGAAACTTACCTGCAATTTTAACCTACCTACTTAGCCTCCAATATTATAACCAATATTATTGGGCAAAATTTATAAAAATTCACAATAATCCAAGAAACTTACCTATGATTTTAACCTGACTACCTAATATTTAGTATTATCTTGAAAAAGTTAAAAATTCATAATAAACCAAGAAACGTACTGTTGCTGGAAATTCTCAATGATACACTACTACTTAGTGATACACAAGGGAATGATATTCTCATAAGGGAATGATATTCTCACAAGGGAATGAAATTCTCAATGACAAAATTCACAAGGGAATGATATTCTAAATGTCTGCAGTTATTTCTTATATTACTTTTCTATTGAACAAACCCTACCTTTCCCTGAATTTGTCGAATGGTGTGCGAATAGTTACTCGTATTCCGAAAGAGTTATTATGAGTCATACAACGTCAAAAATACTTTGTAGAGTTGACACAAAAACTGTTCATGGGGTATTGAGTCTGCCTGATAGTTTCCCTAAAAGCTATGAATCTTTCATTGAGCAAGTCTTAATTGAATTGTATAAAAATTGTAAAACCAAAGTCAGATGTCAGTTTTTATCCAGTATTCTGAAAGATGGTCATTTGTTAGAGGGTTTATTTCTGCCATACAATGTCAATATTTTCAAGGAGGAAGTACAATTGTTCATGTCACTTGTCAGTCAAGTTTTGGTTTTGGATGATTATACGCATATCAATGAAGTCATCTTAGGTTTTTTGCTAAGTATAGGTTTGACTGACCATGAATCCCATTCAGCCTATTGTTTCAATCTTGATGAGTATTTAGCTGAAGTTATCCATACCCAATTGGTTGAATTTCCTAAAGTCAGGTTCTTTAGGTATCAGTCATATTTGTTGAACGTGCTTTTGTGTTCTAATGTGTTGGAGTTGTAGTTCTTGTCTACCATGTTCTCTCCAGATCTTCTGAAACAGATTAACATGTTTGAGCTCATAAATACATTCATGGGTAAGATATACAAATTTCTTTTCAATGATGTCTTGCCAAGGGTGTTGGAAGACATGAGACTTATGTTGTAGTCTTCTTTAGAAGACAAAACATGAGATTGGTTTTTGCATAGAGAATTTACTCTTCTTAGAGTGTATGGGTTCACTGGAGAACCATACAAGTTACCCTCTTTCTTGACCCCAAGAATATTCGCATTAGAGTTCACGAGACAGAGGTTATATGTAGAAGAGGAACATTTTGGGGCGTTTAAAAAATCTTCCAATGTTAAATTTCCTCTCAAAGTTGGTCCTTTCATTTTTAAGAATAAAAGCGCCTTGTTAGTCATTGAGAAATTGTTAGAAGTTATGGATTTTCAAAAGGAGGAAAAAGTGACTCTTAGGACCCACACCATATTATTTCTCAGAGGAATCAATTGAACAAAAATAAGCCATTTGATCATCAAATTGTTGAGGGATTAGACAAAATAGCAAATCTGGCTAATTTTGCATAGAATATAGAAGCTGATGAAGATATGAGGAACACATTACTGTAGCAGCTCAAGTGTCTATTAATTCCAGCATTATGAATAAAAGGACTCTTTCTGAAGCAGATGGAATGGATGTAGATGAAGATATTTCCCATAAAAAGATCAAAACACATCCTCAAGGTAAGCAAACTATTTCAGAAAAAATATTTTCAGAAGATTTAAAGAAGATGGTCCTGTTCCAGAAAAATTATGTACAAATGCATCAATATTTCGGAGATGAAAGTAAGACAGAGTCTAGTTCCAGTTACAAATCCAAGACATATTTAATGTCGAGTTATGTTGATAAAAAAATGCAGTCATCAGAGGAAACTAAGAATCTGCTTCCTCGAGTTAGGAAATTAATCAATCAAAAAACTTCATTAATTTCTACTCAAGACATAGAGAGGAATACCCTAAAATTTGTTGTGGTAAGTAATAAGAAAGTGTCTGAAATGGAGGTGAATCTGGAAAAAATCAGTGTTCCTTATAAAATACAACTCCATAAACAAAATCGAGATGTTATTTATTCTAATTTGTTACATGCAATTGTGAAAATTACTAAATTACAGTCTCTTGTAGATAAGATGGAAGTTCAATTGAAGCATGAGAAGGTCGAAAAGAAAGCAAATTTGATTCAAATTAAAAAGTTGTAGGGAGATTTCATAATCTTAGGGACTGAACCAAGTAATATGCAGGTGACCAAGAAGCTTCTAGAGGAGAAGGATAATACCCTTCAAGTGTTGAAAAAGAGGCTTAAAGTCTCTAACGCTGAACATGTTCAATCTTCAGAATTGTTTGCATTTCAAGAAGAAAAAGAGAAAGTATATTAGGAAATGATGGATTATAAAGGAAAATCATCGAAACTGTAGGAGGAGAAAAACAAGTGGGAGGTAGAAAGGGATGAATTGATAGCTCAGATCGCAAAGTTGAAAAAAGATCAAAATGATGAAAAAGAGGTTATGGAAGAACTGATGAATCAACCATTTGTTGATACTGATTTACCATGTGTTAATGTTGAAAGACCATTAAATGAATTTTCTGCAAATGCTTTATTAGTTCCTATGTCTCAGGTGAGCTTGAAAGAAGTGGAGATTAAAGAATTGAAAAATGAGAATGAAAAGATCAAATCAAAATTGGCTAAGAGCGTTGAAGAGAAGAATAAAGCGTGGAATGATAAAAGCCAATTACAGAAGAAAAAAAAATTAATGAATTAAAAGAAAGAAGTATAGGAAGAGCTCCTTTACAAGGAGCTAAACATTTAATTTGGGGTACTTTGTCTGTGGAAATCACTAAGTTCAGGAATTTTTTAAATTTTATTGACGATGAAACCGCACTGGTAAATTTGGATACTCAAAGATTGAAATTGGCCAATGAAACTATGGAAAAGAAGCCTTTGAATACTGCTCACAATGCTGTGAATTTCTTGAAATCTTTAACATATCAAAATTTGCATGACATTGGGATCAAAGATAGGGTAGCAATTGTGTTATGGGTGAAGAAATTTATCAATAAACATCAACTCATGAAAGTGGTGCAGGATAAGGAAAATAAAATGTCTTCTCAAATAAAGGATTTCAGGATTGCTTTTAAATATTTATTTGATGATGTTCTCCCTTCTTTTTGGGAGGACGAAGGACGATTGTTTTCCCAAGAACAATATCACAACTTATTGGTACAAAATCGTATGGATCATTCCAAATTTGAAGATTTAGTTAAGGGGTTAATAGGAAAGGTTATTGTGGAAAAGTTGACAGAATACTTTGAGATATTGGACAAGTTTTTACTTATTAAAAAATGATTACCAGATGTGTCTTATGAATCTTATGTGGATTTGGAGGTGTCAATAAGAGAGATGACAGAATACGACACTCCAAATGTGGAATAATGGAAGATCGTGGAGAAATTTGGGAAGACCAAATACATATTACATACTACATTCATGAAGATAGTTGTTGTAATTCGGAAAGTTGTTTGTTCGTGATGCCTTGCAGTTACGGAGTTTGCTATAATCAAGCAATCTGTGATTTCAATCAAAGCATGTAATTATTATTCCTAGTTATTAGGGATATGGTTACAAAAAAATTATGATTAACAGATTAGTTGGTTATTGATTTTCTTGGGAAGAAACTATTTTTGTATATATTTGAATTTATTTGATGTATTGGGGTTGGAACCCATAAGTTTGGACTTAAGTTTTTGTGAGAAATTATTTTTGAATGAAATTACAGAGCCGAATGCTATCTAATATTCAAAGATTTATGTGTTGTTTATGTTACATTCTGTTCCTTCGTTCATTGTGAATTTTTTCTAAGTGTTTACCTTCCATTATGTTTTATTTCATATCTGAACATAGTCTTTAATAGTTTCAGAATTCATACATGTTATGCTCTGGCTATTGTTTCAGATATTCACAAACATTTCCTCTAAAGTTGATATGGAATTCATCTTGTGATGCTCTATATTGATAGACTTTTCATGTTTCTCTCCTATCGCCTGAAAATCAATGAATGACTGTAACTGAATGATTATCTTTCCTTTGTTGAAATTCTGTGTATGAAGCTTTGTATTATCTTTATCTATTTTGACTCCATTTCCCAATGGTTATATGTGTTGTTTCAACCATATGCGTAACTTAAAATTGTTGACTCCAATATCTGGCCTTGTTAAATTTATATTTGAGAGATCCCTCTTTGGAAAGAAAATCTAGTTTCTTTCTAAAAGTGGTTTTTTTGTTACCTTGAGATTACCTTTCGCAACCTTAGGTATATTTTGAGTGATAACAGGGGTAATTCCCTGTTCATGAAGGAAAAGAGTGGTGGAACCTCCCTTTTTTTGTGTAAAAGGAGCGTTGCTGACTTAGGTAATGCTTTTTATCGATGGGAAAGGAGTGTTACTAGATCCCAAAATAAAAATGCAAAAGGTCAATTTTCTTCCTTTAATTTCTCAAGGACAAACTCTGAGGGATTGGAGCAGACAAGGTGTTAGCACCCTGTAATTTTTCTATGGTTGTGGTAGGAAGTCACAAGGGTAACCATTTCAAACCAACTTTAGACTGAATTCTATCCAATGTATTTAGAGAGGGATCTCTCTTTTCACGGTAGCATTCACATGTGCATTTGGCTTTAAACAAGCATGCAGAATTCTAGGTTTCTGCGAGTAACATAGTGATTTCTAAAATAAAAGATTGAAATGCAGACAAATAAATAAACCATTGGGCGATGGATTCACAGCCTGAAATATTTAAGGACATTACAGCAGATAATGAAAAATATATTTATCTTTCTTGCTAGGGAAAATGCTCCTCTTGCAGACAAGAGTTGTTCCTCTAGTCTAAATGGTTCAGATTTAGAACAAATGAGTAACACATAATGTCAGACTCTCCCTAGATCTATTTAAAAACTTTAATGGTCTGCCATGCTTCTTCTATTAACGTATGTCTTCACTATCCTTGGATTTTTAACCTCCGTTTACTTGCAAAAATAGAAGAAAACAATAGAAATTGATAGCATACAAGATATAAAAACTGGATCTATGCTTGTGACCAAGGATTCAAGCAATACATACACATGATACAACATATATGGGAAAGAGAAAAATTCTTTATTAACAATATTTGGAAACACTACAAGATTTATTTTTTGGTGTTGAGAGTTCCTTCCAATGTATCCTTGCCTCTATATTCACCTTGCCTCCAATCGCTCAAGAATTATTTTGACAGAGTTTGGGTGTTCAATACAATTCTTCCTCTCCTCTCCCATGGGGGATGAGCTAGTATTTAAAGGCATGGGAGGATAGGAATGGTTGAGTATCTCATGAATTAGGTAGATATAGGATCCAAAAAGGGAGGATCCTAAGCTCCAGGTGGTCCTAAACCATAGGGATGAGGCTCCACAGAGGTAAGCTTCAAGAATCCTATTGAAGTTTCTCTTTGTTCCTTGAAAAGTTGAGCACCGCTCCTTTAATGAAGAAAAAATACAATGTTAAGGGGGTAACGCTTCTTTTAGTAAGGATAGAGGTAGTGGAACCACTCTTTCCTCATGTATCAGAAGAATTTTTCACTTAGGTAATGCTTTTTTCCAATGGGGAAAGAGTGTTACCTACTCAATACAAGGAAAAATAAGAGGAGTATTGTTCTACCTTTAATTTCTTCTGAGATAAAATTTGAGGGATTGAAGCAGACCAAAGAGGACCTATCTCATAACATGATGGTGATGATATTTTTGTGTAACAATCTTCGATTTTTATGAGGAAAAGTAAGTGCAGCATTTAGTTAAATATATTTAAGTGATGGTAGCAGAAAAGAGAAAATCCTTGCACAACAAGAGGCACCTATCGATGAATGAACCCCTTGCAACACCTTTGTTAGTATCACAAAATGAGGGAAATGGCAGAGATGGATCATCTAACTGTGGATGAATTCCATAACAACCATAACAAACACATGATGAATGCTACATCTGACGAAAAGAGCACTTAATGAAATGAATTATTCTCGTACAACTAGAAATCATTTTTGTAGAAAATAACATATATGAGAATGGCATAACAGAGAAACAAAAACTAAATACAGAAATCATGATGAGTATCATAACCACGGAGAATTTTTTTCATTACTACTCCCAAAAATGTTTGCAAAGCTACAATACCGACGTTGAGGCCTCAAAATTGAAAGTCAATCTAACCTCTCTCCTCCACTGAGGAGGTTCTATTTATAATGTGAACTACCCCCAGGATACGTCCAGAAACAAGGTATCAAATTCAGCTACAAAATGGGATTAACCTGTAACAATCATGCCAAATCCTAACAAACTACCTAAGGTGGAATATTCACCATGATTTACTACCAAAATAGGCAATGTAATATGACGAGCATGCTAGATCAAAATGACACTGCGGTGTCTGAATGAAGGCTTGCTTGGCTCCGATAGTGGCATTTCAACACTAACGAATTTTTCCCTCTTGTGCATGTTTTGATGTAAATTCTTCAATTAGACCCGTGACCCTTTTTGCTCCTAACCTTTATGTTCCTCCGTGTTCCAGAAACATGTTCTTCCTGTGCCAGCAGCTAGAAGGAATGTTTATGCTCCTTCTGAGTTTGGATTTCTATTTGGAAGACTCTATTATATGTCCTGGTAACACTGTTAGCCTTGTAGACCTCGATCTGACCACCCCATTTATCAACAGTACTAAATCCTTGATGGAATTTTTCATTTCTATAGGCTTTCGGTCGCCTGCACTGCTCAGTCACCTGGACTAGTCCCTTCTTCCAGGGCACATCGGCACAACATATATTTGGACTCGTCATCACCTTCATTAGTATTATCAATTATCAGTAAGGATAGCGATGGTGTAGACCTTCGATCTTCTTTCCCTCGGTCCAAGCATTTGTTTAGATCGGTCGTCCCTATAAATGGATACCATGCACTGAGGAAATTTAGTCCATCGCCTTGTCTAGAGGTTTAGGCAGGATATCCACTTCGTCAGGAACCCCTGGCTTTGCTCCCACTGTGCTATTCCATCCCTTTAGGACAGTAACACCTTTACCGGCCTCATAAGGTCTTCTTGATGACATGCACATATTTACCTCAATGGTTGGAGATTCTAATGTATGAAGACCCAGAAGTGGCTACATTTCCAAATAGCGCCTATAGGGTCGATGAAATGTATTGGGCAACAGAATTTCTGATTAGAATAGTCATTATGGATTTTAAAATTAGGTTTCCCTGGGCCCTTGGCACAACAACAGTTAGTTTCCATGATTCTTCGCCAGCATTCATTCGCTCTGTATCTTAGAACAACTCTTACCATGGCATTATAACGAGTTGAGTGATTACTAAATAATTATTAACAGTTGAGTCTAGATTGAGTCCATCAGATCCTCGCACACACCACTATCCAGATACATGATGACAACACGAATGGTCATGTGGGCCACTGATATTAGTTTCTTATGTGGAGGTTCGAACTAAGCCATCTCCTTGGATGTGATGTCACAGCATCAATGGTAGAGGTGACCTTCAGCCTCACTTGTAATCAGCCTCTAGTTATTTCGTGGTGGGAGGATGTAATGCTTGTCACTTCCTTGACCCCTCCTTATGATGACAATAGTATGCTTGGGTTTCATTGCCTTTATTTCTTATCATATGGCCTGTAAGTCCATGCCTACCTTTCGTCACGTCATTGTTATGGCTCTCATCCTCCTTACGCGTGATAGGCAGCAACTCTCATGTCTCCATGATGTGATCTATGTCATCGATACTACCTGTCCCAACCTCCATTTTGCAGCCCCTTCCCTTATTATTTCCCCTATCATATTGGGATGGAAAAATAGACCCCAGTTGTAGATCTCCTTTATGCCAGATCTCAACCGTTCAACTCTGTGGCGCCCCTACCCTGCTTCATGATCTACCCATTGGTTATCCTTCATGCAAGTCCTTATTGAAAAGTAGATCGAGGTCGTCGATTGATTAGCTCATCAAATATCTATCATCGATTGTGTGGGGAATTACATGATTTCACATATTCCACTTCCCTTATTTTTTGTGCACCTTCCAACTGCAAAAATAGCCAGGATCGTTGATCGAATCCTTGCCATATTTTCGGCGTTCAAAATCATGGGGCCTTTTGACACTTCATGGTCATCCTCAGTCTTATCTATGGTGCCAGTTGGGGTGGAGAAAAGAATATCCTCTATAGATATTTCTCATCAAGGATCTTGATCATTTAAGATATGTGGGATCTTCTGGGCATTGCAACCTCAACTCATTCCTATGTGTCCAGTGCTTTTTGCTGCGCAAACCCTTCATTACCATTGATCCGCATCGTCAGTTTATCTGACAACTGATATTTCTTTGCGTTTACTCGTGCACTACCTTTTCCATGTTTACATGCCATAGGATGACCCAGTTCCTTGCTCGGTCTTGGGATAAGATTCCTCAGTGACCTCGAAATCGTCAACACATAGATTTTTTTCCTATACTCACCTTATGTAAGGCAACTACTGCAGGGGCATATCCAAAATTTAGCACAAGTACTAAGAGCACCTCCAACTCAGGGATGATATCCTCCCTATGAGGTGGCAAAGAACAAATGTAGACCATGTGCCTGATCCATTTGGTTGGCTTGCGATTATTTTCTGAAAACTTCCCAGCATGCTCTGAAAATAGAAACCGAATAGATAATAAAAATAAAACAAAATAATTGATCAAAGGAAATGCTTGCCATGCTAAGCTTATTCATTCCTACCTACCCTACCTACTGTGCACTACTTCTCGGTCAAGTAACTTCTAACTTCCAGTGAAGCCAATCAAGCAGATGATCCCATGTGTGAATTCCTTTCCCATGCTTGAACATAAACAGTGCTAAGTGGCCAAATGGAATGGTATCATGGTGAGGGATTTTCTTTTCATTTCCAATCCACAACTAGCCATTCACACTATAAGGATTCTCCACTTATTTAGCCAATAGTCCATGGAACCCCTTTGAAAATCCTGCTAAACACCTGTCATGAAAAAAGCGCTCCACGTATTCAGCCACTGGATCATAAAAATAATGATTGTCTTCCACTTCTCCTGTCATTTGTTGGCTTTGTGATTGTTTCTCCTACTGTAACCCCCCCTACATGCTTTCAATTTTTTCCTTGAAATACTCATGCAAAGGAATCTCATGATCACCCATACTTGAGACCTCACTACAACAAATGCTGGAATTAGCATCCCATTTAGCATCCCATTTAGCGTCCCTTTTTAGTGTAATTTTTTTTTACATTGGGTAGTCAAACTAGACGCTAAATGGAATGTGTCATGGACAAAACTTAAAGCATCTAAAAAAACTTCTTTTTTTTCTTCCTAGATAGCATCCTTTATAACATCCAAAATATTGTCTATTTTTTTGCTTCCAGAATAGCGTCTGTTACGGAGAGAAAATTCCTATGGATTGGGGTGTACCACAATAGACAACTAGACATGATAAATCAATCCCTTCCCAATATGCAAGAGAAACTAAACATCTAACACTAAGGGACCTTGAATCATACCTTATTCCAGATGGTTGAAGTAGATCCTCGTTGAGCATTTTCCAATATCACTTGTGCTAACAATTTTCTCTCAACAACAACAAACAAGACAAGCATGCTATATAATATGGTGTTAGATCTACTCTAGCATATATAATCAACAATGTATAAGAAATTAAACAGATCCATGGATTCAATATTCATTCAAATGCACATTATTGGATAGGAAAATATATTTCTATTAATCAAATCAGAGATTACAATAGTGACAACCTCTATTGGCACACCTATGAACTAGAGAAACTGAGTCCTCCACCTAGGCCTCCACCACCTCAATCCTTCATCTCTCGATAGCAAGTTCATAAAAAAAGAAAATCCTGGGAAGAACACAAAGTGTTCCAAAGGGACAAAGGGATGTAGACTCAAGTATATGCAAACTATGGAATCAATGGACTATAGTTTCCTTGCTCTTCAATTCCTTTTCTTCAATGTATCCAAGGGGTTCCTTATATAGCACTCCAAATGGGTAATGGAGGGTCAAATCCGAGTGATCTCAATGGATATGGAATGCAAAAATTCAAGTGGTTTTGACTCATATGAAGGAAAACTCCAAAATTATTTGGATTTATGCACACATCCCAATGTATGTGGGTTTGAGGTAAAAAGTCTTGCGTACACGCAAGTATGGGATTAAAAGTCATGTACAACAATAAACAAGGGTTTTTAGTGATGAAATTGGAAACTTCAGAGTATAATATCAGTCCTTGGGGTCTAAAAAGTTTGCAGAGGGACAGGGAAGGCCATAAATATGTGATCAACCATGTGTGGTAAAATCAGCTATAACAACGTCCAACTTTGCTTCCTAAACAACGTCGAGGTTTGCTTCCTAAATAGCGTCCTATTTTTCTTCCTAGTGAGTGTCCTTTTTTTATTCTTAAATGACATCCCCGTTAGTGACATATTTGCATCCTCAATAGCACCATGTTAGCATCCAAATTATAATCCAATATTGCATCCATTTTTGCTACCACTTTAGCATCCCATTTTGCACCATGTTTTACTTCCAAATATGTGTCAATTTTTGCTTCCAAATTTGCACCAATTTTTTCTTCCTTTATTGCATCGTGTTTTGCAACCAAAATGACGTCAAATATTTCTTATGTTGTTGCACCATATTTTTCTTCCTATTTAGCGTCATGTTTTGCATCCAAAGTAACGTCTTATTTTTCTACCATATCAATGCCATGTTTGGTTTCATCATTAGCGCCACATGTTACATCCTTTTTAATGCCTAGTTTCACATCTTCATTTGCTACCATATCAATGCCATGTTTGGCTTCATCATTAGCGCCACATGTTGCATCCTTTATAATGCCTAGTTTCGCATATCTCATTTTTTGGTCACTAATTTAGTTGTTTTTAGTAGTTTTATATACGAATTTTGGTCATTTTGTTTAGTCACTTATCTCCCATTGTTTGGTCACTTATCTCTTATTTTTTTCTTACTAATTTAGTTGTTTGTAACTGATATTATAATATCATTAGGGCATGGAGGAATTGAACCATCAACCTCCCGCTTGTAAGGCATGCACTCTTCCATTGAGCTAGCACCCTTTGAGAATTTGGGAACCTAACTTACAGAGTCCTTTATAATGGTAAAAAGGATCAATACACAAATTTGAGTATCTAATGGTCAAAAATGATGATAGATTGTATAACTTCACAATAATTGATCAAGCCAGTTATGAAAGGCATAAACCTTCTCTAGGAATTTTAAAAAACTCAAGAAAAAACACTTTTTAGAGGCTTGTCAGAGAAAAATGAATGAGAAATCACTTTTTATAGGCCTGTTAGCTCACTTTTTCATCCCACATATTAGACATGCAGGACATGACTAGGCTATGTGTCCAACATGTGTTGGACATGTATCCTAGAATGACTATGTCTAAGACATGGAATATGGACATAGATCCCCTCAAAGACATGTCCTCTTTCTTAGGTTCTAAACAATGCAAATATCCACTTATTACATGCTCAGAAAATTGACCATTGTGTGACTGTTAAACCAATATCAGTGCAAACTACTATACCTAATCCCATCCAATTTTTTCTCATGCAACATCCTATTCATCCAATTAGACATATTGTCAAGCAGTCAATTCCATGCTTGCAATTTTATGAAAATCGAACAAGCCAGTGAGCATCATGGGATCAGACCTAATAATGATGCTTTTTTGGATTGGGGAAATCTATATGCCATACAAGCATAAACTAGGACTCAAAATTCGAAGCAGCCTCAGGCACATAATCAAAACAAACCTAATATGCTTCACCAAATTCCAAGGTCATGACTACGGTATGTGGAGACATACTTCACACCAATGCCACTTCAAGACACTACAACAAAACCCTGTGATTAGCATCTCTTTTAGCTTCCTTTTTAGCGTCCACTATCACTTTTAGTGTATTTTTAATCATTTTTTGGAAAAAGTGGATGCTTTTTCATGGGATGGAACTTTTAATGGTGTTATTTGCATCCCTTTTTAAAAAATGACGCTATTTTGGACGCTAATTCGCATCCCAATTGATGTCCCAATTAGCGTCCCAATTAGCATCCCAATTAGAGTCCCAATTAGCACTCCAATTAGCACCCCAATTAACATCCCAATTAGCATCCCTTTTTAAAAGTTGGAACTATTTTGGATGCTGATTAGCATCCCAATTAATGTCCCAATTAGCATCCCAATTAGAATCACAATTATCATCCCAAGTAGCATCCCAATTAACGTCCCAATTAGCGTCTTGTTAGCTGGAAATACACACCTCATGTGGACAAGAGTTGTTTCCCTAGTCTGAATGGTTCATATCTTGAAAAAAACACAAACACCAAATGTTAAACTTCCCCTAGATCTAGTTAATCACTTGAATGAAATGCCATGATACTTCTCTCAAATTTTTTCCTTGCTATCCTCATATAAGAACCTGTAAAAGATGGAAAAAAATAAGAGAAACATGATAGCATACAATATAATCAACTAGATCTATGCTTGTGACCAAGGAATCAAGCAATATATACAAATGATACAGCATATATGGGAAAAAAAAAGACATTTTTATTAGAAATGATTGGAGAGACTACAACCTTTATGCCTTGGTGTTGAGAGTTCCTTCCAATGGCTCCTTACCTCTAACTTCACCTTTCCTCCAATAGTTCAAGAATTATTTTGGCAAAGTGTGGGTATGAAACACAATTCTTTCTCCTTTCTCCCATGGGGGATGAGCCAATATTTAATGGCATGGGAGGATAGGTATGGTTGATGATCCCATGGGTGAGGTGGAGATAATATCCAAAAAGGGAGGATCTCTAGCTCCAGGTGGTCCTAAACCATAGGGATGATGCTCCATGAAGGAAAGCTTCAAGAAGCCTCTCGAAACTTCTCTTTTTTCCTTGAAAACTCAAGCATCGCTCCTCCATTGAAACAAATAGGAAATGTTAAGGGGGTAATGCTTCTTGTAGTAAGGATAGAGGTGGTGGAACCACTCTTTTCTCGTGTATTAGGAGCATTGCTGACTTGGGTAATGCTTTTTTTCAATGGAAGAGGAGAGTTACTTGCTTAGAACAAGGAAAAATTACATGGGGATAATTTGAACCTTCATTTCTCTAGGGAAAAATTTGAGGGATTGGAGCAGAAAAGGGAATACCTATCTCATAACATGATGGTGATGATATTTAGGTGTAACATGTCCAAAAAATCATCCCATACAATGCCCAAAATAGCCTCCAAAAGAATGTCCTCAATAACATAGCACCATATATTAATCCAGGGTTGGAGATAGGAATTGTGCCATGAATTTTGGCAAGAAAAAAATCCAACATGGCATCAAGTATAGAGCCAGGAGTTGTTCCTAGAAAACATCCAACATAATGCCAAGTATAGCACCTAGAATAATGCTAGAAATTTTGGAAGGAACCGTGCTAGGAATTGCACTAGGTTTAGAGCTAGGAATTGTGTAACATCCCCGACCCTTTGACCGGTGAAGAGGACACTACCAAACAATAAAAAACCTCTAGGAAACTAGCCCCATGAACACAAACATACATAAATGCTGATATAAAATGCTTAGAACATAAAACATGCTAAGATGCGAAAAAAATACAAGGATGCATAGTTACTCAACATACAACAGAAGCAAACATATACATACCAGCATCAACATGCTCATCATTATGGTTCATTAGACACTAGATAGTAATGTAAATGTAGAAGCAAAATGGACAGGAATGCTTATCTTATAAATATATTTTCCCGTAACCAGCTATGTCACTGCAACGTTCCACCCATCCATAGGCCAGCATGCTCATCAATCTCTCAGCAACACTGCCACCCCCGAGCTGGGCATGATTCCTTAAGGAATAAGGTTCAAAGTAGGCTTACACATAGACAAGGTACACAAATCATCCAAGCCCACATAGTAGGGTTTATCAGGTCGTCAAAGAGCTAGGAAAGGCTCAATGCTAAGCTGGTGGTCTCAATGGAGAACTAAGTACACCTACACCAGAGCTAACCTGACTTCTAATACATCCACACACCCAACACCAGGAATCATTCTTTTCTCTGATTCACAGTCCCTCAGGTCCTGAATTCCCTTTCCAATACTCTTCAAGGGTTGGGGATAAGAAAGGCAGCAGTCTAACTCTATCTGAGTGGCTCCAAACACCATTTTTCTCAAGCATACCCAACCTCTAATCCTACTCTCAATAGTTCGAAGACCAACCACTACATATCACAGTTAAAACAAATAGTTCACATCTCTGTGAAGAAGATGAAGAAAATAGGGTGACAACCCCAAATGAAAAGGTGAACACAGCTCAAGTCAGCAAGACGACTTAGAGTTGTTCTTGGCCCTAGCGTGGCCAAAACAACTCAGCAGCAACCCCCCCAAGGTACTTGCATACACGGAAACCCAAAAACTAGTGGAAGAACAATAGCCCCCAATCTCACAATGAAAACAACGGAAGAGTTACCCAGTCTGCAAGTGGGAAAGAAGCCAAACTCCTAGCATGGATAGGGGAAAACATGAACACAGACAACAATCGGTAACATACACATCCACACTCGGTAAGGAGACATACACTTAACACTGAAATCAGTATGGTACACACAGACACACATAGCCCCCAGCGTGAATGGTCCCTTCATAGGGAAATTCATGGCAATGGTAAACCCTTTTCCTAGCTCCCTGCGTGGAAGGGGGAAACTTACACAGAGTGAAAATCGACAAAAGTTCCGGAGTAGACCCTATGACTCCTGCATGAAAGGAACAAGCAATCGAGATCCCCCAAATGGTGTCCGCGTGAGGAAACAAACCTCCTCGTGTGAGAATGAGCAAACTCTCCAATCGTGAGTTCCCGAGTGGGAAAATGGAGTGAGTGGGAAGAATGGAACGTCGCTTCTCTACCCCCAGCGGCATGAAGAGGAAGATTCCGCTGGTGGAGTGGGCACGTGGGAAACAACTGATAGTCCTGCCACACCCACCACTACTCAACAATAACTGCTCCCAACTAACAGACAACAGAATTTTAAATGGGTGGCCGACACATGGAAAACTCTCGATGACCCCCACGGGTTGGACAACCCCCCCCCCCTTAACCTCAGGAAATCATTCCCTTTTCATTTAATGTTGCATCATCATAGTTGGATGTAGGTTTATTTTAATTGATGTGCATATTTATATGATGCCCAAAACTATAATGTGTTGGATAGCATGATATGTCATCGGCAACGATCCCTATTGCTGAAACATACACAACCAAATCAATGATGGGGCTTTTGCCTTTATCTCCTCACCACGATTAATTACAATATATACATCATGTATCCTTTAATGCAAATGGGGTCAAAAACGAGACATTACAATCCCATCCCCCTTGGAATAACACCATCCTCGGTGTTCCAATACGTAGGAATACATATACATCTTGCACATCAAAATTTCAAAATTTTGCAGATTTGTCCCATGTTAAATTATTTACTTTGAACTTTCAAGACCAAGCCCCTCGGCTTCCATGAGCTTCTTCTGCTGGTTCTCAAATTTCGGCTCATCCCCAAGTCAAGGAACTTTGTGGCTACTGCCCTCTTTATGTTCCCTCGTTGGGCAGTCCCGGCGTAAATGATGTCCTTCGCATTTCCAACATTTCACTGGATGATTTATCTTTACCTGCTCAATTTCCTTTGAGTCTTCATGCCTGGAATGTTTCTTAATGGATTTCTTGGACAAATGTCCCATCATTGATCCACTTTCCTTGCCTTTATGGATTGCCCCCAGAAGGATTTTACCTCCTTTTGCAAACCAATAGAGTCTTGCAAAATCTGGTGGTTCATCTCATTCTGCCTTTTTTGTATCTTGAGCATCTCTCCAAGATTCTCTTGGGTCCTAGAAATTGTTTGAATGATACTTCCAGCCAAGTCCAGTAGTTTTTGGTCCACTACCATGATCAATGGGCACCACTGGATTTCACTTTTCTCACCTGTGAAATGCACCATTGAAATTCTATTAGACCAAGCATTATATAGTCATTAAAATTAGTCAATTAATTTTCCAATTGGAATGACAGTCCAAGTCTCATCAAGGAGACTTTCATAGTTTCCATGCCTTCCCAACAAGCACATGAGCTCATTCATGTCCATTCTTAGGCAGGGAATTAACCATTCCAGCATTCATAATTTACTTTAAGCAAATACACACATTCTATCTTCAGTCATACATGCATTCAACAATATTTTGTTTTCACAATGCATATATATATATATATATATATATAATCAAAAAGGCAAGAAAGAGCAGCAAGAGTTTTTTTTTTTCTTCCTCTTTGTTTTGTTCCATCCTGGAACCCACACCACTGCTATGGATTTTCATGCTCTCAGCCTCTTTCACTTCACCATGAATGCTAGACCAATCCCTCTTGGTCATGACACTTAGTGTCTCCGGTCTATTTCAGACCTCTCAACCATGGAGCCTCCCCACATGGTTTGTCTCGGCTGCTAGGACCTTCATAGAATCACTAGCACCTTTTTCATTACTGCTCATTTTGAGCTCTTCAGGACAGTCACATGTCCACATGCACCTCTAGGATGCTTTCGTAGTCCTTGCTTCCAGCGATACCTATATTCAAACATTGAATAGATTCCCATGTTTAGTTTATTCCCATTAGTTTTTATCTCTAAAACAAGAGCTTAAAACATCATAACCAAATCATATACACATGTATATTCATAAGCAAGATATTTCAAAATAATCCAATACTTATATGTATTGTGCATTTCCTCGTTGGTCCACAGGATCCTGCTTTGCTTTACAAGCCTTGGGATTGCCTATGGACTTGGATGTTAGCTCAGCACGCAGGCTGCTCCTCAACACCAAATAATTAATGTCTAGCCAGTACACCTTCACACCGACTAGGAAGGACCAAATCAGCCAAGCCAACATAGTTGGGTTTATTAGGCCATGCGCTTATATTAATAACGCACTTATATCAACAATACACTTATAAAAACAACACACTTATATCAACAATACACTTATATCAACCATGCACTCATATCAACAATAAATGACCATTTCCAGGTCCAGGATCTACTATGGATCCCTAGGCATATAACATCCCTATTTCGGTGACATCTTCACCAAATCCTTTTATACATATCAATCATAGTCAAGCTAACCTATAGTTGGGTTTATCAAACCGTCCACCCAAGCCAATACACAATTGGGTTTATCAGGCTACATGCAATCAAGCCAACATTGTAACAATTGTTTACCCTTTTCTCTCTAGTGTGCAACACCAGATTGCATCTGTTTAGCCTGACAACACAAGCAATACAAGCAAACTCATCAATGTTATTGCTCTAAAAACCATAATCATATTTCACATCATTCACTATCAAGTATTGAGACACTAGGAGTGCGTCCACTCCCTAGGGTGTAATCAATATTGAAAAATCCTTTCATGATCCAACATAGGAAAAGTGTGCACCCTTTTTCAGTGTGTGCCATGTAGGCCCTATTCATACTCAAGTAATCAGTCATCATGGAAATAAAATCAAAACATGTTCTACATATTGATTTTAACAATTTGACATGCATATTCTTAGCTAGGGTCACAGAACACTTATCCATTTTCCGATGCAGTATTCCTTCATTAAGGAGGAATGGGAGCTCCCTTCTCTGAGTTGACAGTCCCTCGGTTTTCCATCCCAATTCCTCTTTACATTTTGTATCCACACATGTCTTACCAAAATAACCTATACCATCTCACTCATGTTTCTTACCAAACATGCAGTGCAGATGAGACATTCCCAAAATGTCCAATGGAGTTTCACCTGAAACCCAATTCCAAGATAAAGGAAAACCTTCCCATGAAGTTTGGCTCCTGCAGGACATCACACATGATATTCCTACAGTGTGTACCCCTATAACATTCATCAAATAGCCAAACAGGCAGTCATTATCTGATAATACAATCCAAATTGATTGTTCCATAACCGAGCAATGACATTAGTAATTAAGTTCAATAGGAATTTGCAATTCTGTTTACTACAGAAATTGATTCGCTTGGCAATGAGGTGATCCTCATTTGTGGGTCTCTTGTAAGCAACTCTACTATTCCCATTATAATTTTATTCTTATTAGCATAACATGAATACCTACTTACAATGCATCCTCCTAACACAATCTTATGCAATCCAATAGTGATTAGTAGTTGTCAGCAATTTCTCAAATCTGAAATTCACAAATTTGAATTTGACAACTCATTATGCATACAAACTAGTTTCATAGCCATGAGACTCTTCTCATGAGGTTTGGCTCTTTCACATGGTAGATTCTAGCCTTTGTCATGGTCTTACTCACATTTCCATGCCCCAAGCAATCTACCTGAAACCTAAACTTCAATCAGCCAAACCCTTGGTAAGTCTTGATGCTTATAACTTTTTCATTGCTGCAACAATCATTGAAGCATTTTCAGAATTTATAAAATTCAAGCACTTCCAGCTGTTAATCACATCAATATTACCAAAACTCATTTAATCACGCAATCATTATCATACTTCACGCAATCATTTGCAAGGTCACATCATTTATGCCAAAATGAAATGTTCAGATAGTCCTTACTCCACAAGCGTATCATTGTACCACCTTTCCCTTCCATAGAGAATTTCCGGCAGCCAATCGATCATGACTACCCTCTTCATGCACTTACTATCTTTCATTCATAACAGCTCTTGAAATGGTTTCAAAATTGTCATCAATTCATCATTTCAGCCATTAGTTATTCGTAATAACTCATGCACTATCTCTATGCATTCATGCATTGCATTGCAACATTTACACCCATACTTATGTATGCATATCTACAACATTTACTCATACTTTTCATATGCATCTAGTCAATGCATAACTACAATATTTATAAAATATTTTAATGCATACCCACTCAATGCTACCTTGCATTGATTCAGGAATACTATGCATTCAAACATACCATGCATGGCCTAACCATGACTACTTCATATAGGATGCATGACTATAATCAAGATCATCAGTGCTTACTTTCCTTGGGCTACTAAGCTCATAACAACATAATACAGGCATGACACCTTTCTATATGAACGTAATATAAAATTCAAATACCCACATGGTATGAGATCTCTTACCTTTACCACTCCATGCAATTTGTCACAATCAAACTCTTACCTTCATGGGTCCTACTTACACCCTTGACATTACCAGTTTGGTTGGTCCTTTGAAGGAGATTGCAGAATTTTCTCACCAACTTTTGATTCTGGACTTGTTTTCTTATCCCTTTCTTCATAGGGTTGATAGTCACATTTGTTAGCATCAACAACATATTCATCCATGTCCATGTTGTCATTGGGGGTTTTTTTCCACTGATGCCAACATCAATGCAATAATTATCATTAGTGGCTCATTATAAATGTATAATTCTCACTATTCTTACCAACATGTAATATATTATGCATGCTAGGCATATCCTCACACATTTCATGTACAAAACTTGTAATCATAATTAGCAAGACAGGGTTTAAGTAAATTTCCTTTTTCAAGTCCCTCATCCTTGTATGGAACTCCTTTTCCACACAACAGCTGGTTTGAATTCATGGTCTTGCTACCTCTAGGCATGCAATTCCTAGGTTTGTCCACATTTAAAGCATCACATTTCTCTTCAAGCAATCACTAGCACTTTGCTGCTCCGCACTCAATTCTAGTGACTCTCCCTTGTTCCTTGCTAGATAATATTTCCAACGCCTATCCACATGCTTCATTCTGACCTCGGGTGTGAAAACCATACCACTTCAAAAATGATGCTTTTTACCAAATTTATTCTGGTTTGAAATGTCAACTTCAGCCACCTGGAACTCTCTTCCTTTTCAGCTCTGAAACTGCTGAGAAACCCAATGAGAAATTCACTACAAAACCCTAATTTTTTTCTTTGGTGAAAATCGGGTCTCATCCCAACTAATTTTCTGACGTTTTGAACACTTAGTGGACTAGTCTTTTGACACTTCGACAACCCAGACGACTTAATTATTTAGCTCTCATCAAGGCCCCATCAGCTTTAGGTTTCCACTATATCGGTGGTTCCCTTGACTATATTTCTCTGATGTAAGCTTTCCGGACGGCATCGGCGATGCTAAGGACTGTTCATAGGGTCTCTTTTCCACCATATTTCTAGTGTTTCGGTGACCAGATCCACTAACTTTCTCCATGGTTTATTGGTGGTTTGTTCACTTGTTCCCTTCCACCATGTCCGGCTTGTAGTGGTCTAAGCTTCCAATCTGCATCGGTGATTAGATCCCCTACTCATCGGACAACTATTTCTCTAGGCTTCCGCAATGGCGGTTCACCAACCGTTAATCTTTTTTCGATCATCGGTTTGATGCTCTATAAATATCTAATGACATCCATCAGCGGGCTCATCGTCTAAATTTCTCTGATGGCTGATAATTCCCATACTTAGAAACTTTTTCTGAAATTTCTTCTTTAACCCTCCTTCCACCGCTTCATCAGCTCAAACGTATTTTATTCCTTGTCGACGTATCGATGCCTTCACTATCTATCTGTTGCGGCATCAGTGGTCGGGGACTCTATCCATCGAAAGGATAGTCCACTAGCTAGCTACAACGGTGGGCACATGAATAGCTAGACCTTTCCAGTGTTCATCGGCAATTCAATCGTCTAACTTCCGTCAATCAAATCAACTGAATTCTGTCGACAATTTCCATACTTCATAATTTTTGATGAAAAACTTCCTTTATTCCTTCGCCGCGTCGGCACTTTCATCCTCTATTTTCCGTCGATGTATCAGCGCTTCCATCGTCTATATTTTTCCGACGTTTTCCACCACATCGGCGATCCAAACAACTAAGTTTCACTGATTAAATCGATTGATCTCTGTCGATTGTCGATAACCAACACTTAGAAAAATTTCGGAAAAGTTTTTCCCCTAGTCGTTTTCTCGTGGTGCTTTGTCGAATATTTCATCTACTATTTTTCTCCGACACTGCAGTGACTCCATCAACTACATTGCACCGCCATTTCAATGGTCTTCTTTCGATGACTTCCGATGGAATTTTCCTCTCCTTTTGTCATCTGCCAGTGGCCCGTATTGGAGGGTCTTCTGACTAAAACTTTCGTTGCATCGGAGGAGCGATCCTCTAAACTTTTTCAACAGCTGATAGTTTGGATACTTAGAAAAAATTTCTGATATTTTTTATTCAGTGGTCCCCGTCAAACGGCCTTCTTCTTAGGTGATCCGATGCATCGGTGGGACTTCGGACTAAGTCCTTCGACAATCTGATGATCCCAATACTTAGAGAAATTTTCCAAAATTCTCTTGTCATGCACATATTTTCTTCTATTTTCTACTGGGAAAAATCCAACTTGCCTCTGCTAGCTGACCTTTCATGGCCCATGCTGCAAGCTTTGCTCTGATACCATCATCTGTAACATCCTCAACCCTTTGACCGGCAAAGAGGACGCTACCAAACAATCAAAAACCTCTGAGAAACTAGCCCCATGAACACAAACATACATAAATGCTGATATAAAATGCTTAGAACATAAAACATGCTAAGATGTGTAAAACATACAAGGATGCATAGTTACTCAACATACAACGGAAGCAAACATATACATTCCAGCATCAACATGTTCATCATTATGGTTCATTAGACATTAGACAGTAATGTAAATGTAGAAGCAAAATGGACAGGAATGCTTATCTTATAAATATCTCGTCTCGCAACCAGCTATGTCGCTGCAACGTTCCACCCACCCATAGGCCAGCATGCTCATCAATATCTCAGCAATACTGCCACCCCCGAGCTAGGCATGATTCCTCAAGGAATAAGGGTCAAAGAAGGCTTACACATAGCCAAGGTACATAAATCAGCTAAGCCCACACAGTAGGGTTTATCAGGCCATCAAGGAGCTAGGAAAGGATCAATGCTAAGATGGTGATCTCAATGGATAACTAAGGACACCTACACTACATCTAACCTAAATTCTAATATATCCACACACCCAACACCAGGAATCATTCCTTTCTCTACTTCACAGTCCCTCAGGCCCTGAATTCCCTTTACAATACTTTTCAAGGGTTGTGGAGAAGAAATCCAGCAGTCTAACTCTGTTTGAGTGGCTCCAAACACCATTTTTCTCAAGCATATCCAGCCTCTAATCCTACTCTCAATAGTTTGAAGACCAACCACTGCATACCGCAGTTAAAAAAAATAGTTCACAGCTCTGTGAAGAAGATGAAGACAACAGGGTGATAACCCCAAATGAAAAGGTGAACATAGCTCAAGTCCACAAGACGACTCATAGTTGTTCTTGGCCCTAGCGTGGCCAAAACAACTCATCAGCAACCCCCTCAAGGTACTTGCATACATAGCAACCCAAAAACTAGGGGAAGAACAACAACCCCCAATCTCACAATGAAAAGAACAGAAGCGTTACCCAGTCCGCAAGTGGGAAACAAGCCAAACTCCCAGCATGGACAGGGGAAAACATAAACGCAAACAACAATCATTAACATACACAACCACACTCGGTAAGGATACATACACTTACCACTGAAATTGGTATGGGATGCACAGACACACATAGCCCCCAGCATGAATGGTCTCTGCACAGGGAAATTCATGGCAACAGTAAACCCTTTTCCTAGCTCCCTGCGTGGAAGGGAGAAACTTGCACAGATTGAAAATCGACAAAAGTTCTGGAGTAGACCCTATGAATCCTACGTGAAAGGAACAAGCGATCAAGATCCCCCAAATGGTTCCTGCTTGAGGAAGAAAACCTCCCCGCATGAGAATGAGCAAACTCTCCAACTGTGAGTGCCCGAGTGGGAAAATGGAATGAGTGGGAAGAATGGAATGTTGCTTCTCTGCCCCCTGCGGCGTGAAGAGGAAGATTCTACTGGTGGAGTGGGCACATGGGAAAGAACTGACAGTCCTGCCACACCCACCACTACTTAGCAATAACTACTCCCAACTAACAGAAAGCAGAAGTTTAAATGGGTGGCCGACACATGGAAAACTCTCGATGACCCCCACGGGTTGGACAACTCCCCCCCTTAACCTCAGGAAATCATGCCCTTTTCATTTAATGTTGCACCATCGTAGCTGTCTGTAGGTTTCTTTTAATTGATGTGCATAATTACATGATGCCCAAAACTATAATGTGTCGGATAGCACGATATGTCATCGGCAACAATCCCTATTGCTGAAACATACATAACCAAATCGATGGTGGGGATTTTTCCTTTATCTCCTCACCACAATTAATTACAATATATACATCATGTATCCTTTAATGAAAACGGGATCAAAACCGGGACATTACAAATTGTGTTCGAAAAACATCCAACATAATGTCAGATATATCAATATCAATGAAAATGAAAATGATTTATGTGATAGTACTTTCGGATTTTGATTTATCATAGTGGCACCTAAATGATTGTTGGTCTCTCTGGGTAGACTCGGGTTTCCTTTAATGTACCAACAAAACCCCTAGCTCACTGGCCCTTTCGGCGACAGACCACAGAACGGTCTGAAGTCTCACCCGAAGTGATCTTGGATGGGTTGGCTGAGGACTCAAGTGTCCTCAGTCAGGTTCTGTAGCATCCTGGTGGTCGCGTGACTCTTCTTAGTCAGCAGTTTCTCTCCGCGATGGTGACATTTCTTACTTACTGGTCCTGGGAAGGAATGATCTCTTATCGCATCGCCGATGCTAGCGCGATGCACAAACTATCTCCTCTACTCGGCTCTTAACCTGTGATATCTTACACTGCGGTTCCTCCGGCAGTGCGACATCACCTTTCTATACTGTGATATCCTTTATGGTAAGGCTTCAATATGACTCTCACGGTCCAATGGCTGCTCTCATAGTATAATAGTTAAGCTAAACAGCCTCACTTATACTCCTACAGTCTAATATACTTAACATCAACTATGCTCAACTTGCTGAACTAATATGCAGAAATCACTTAACACTATAACTGCAACTATCACGCATCAAATACTGAGAACTCGTATACAGAATACTTAACAGATTCAACTCATAGTTAATATTCCATGCTACTGTAACTAAAGATAGCATACATTTACTCATTCATTAACTGGTAGTAAAGTTCATGTAATGAATAATAGATAACAGATAAATAAAGCACAGTCACATGAATAGTCGCACAACACACTGATTTTATGTGGTTCACCTCCATGGGGGAAGCTACGTCCACGGGAACTAGTTTTTATATTATATCTTGAGAGAGTAAACATAGTTTCGCTGCAGCCTGATATGCAACTTGAGATCTTCTAGGAAACTCTGCACACACCGCCGAGAGCCCTTCTCTCTTAGATCTCTTTTCTTATATTTCCTTCTCTTACAATATACTCTTCTTCTTCTCTCCCTCTCTCTCAATTCTTGTGGATTGTTCAATCCCTGTGGATTGTTACATAAATTCTCTTAGAGCCAGCTACTGGTTACAGTAAGATAACTACTGACTGAATAACAGAACCAGAGCTTAACTCTTACAATACTGAGACACTAGAGACACTTAGCTAGATAAAATGACTCAGAAGGCTAACTGTCTAACTGCTTTAAACAGCTACCCAAATGTCTAACCTTTTACAATACAAAATACATCCTTAAATAGGTGGCCCAAAGATCTCACCATTACAACACTATGGGCCTGTCCCAACAGTAACCCCAAAAACCCTAACTATGAAAGTCGACCCATCTGTACTTGAACTGCCGCTTTCTGTCACACCATAGCTTTCTGCAGTCTTCCACGCTTCTCAGCACTGATCGTGGGTATGGGTGCCGCTTCCTCGGTCACTCCGCTTCTTTCCTTCATCTTCAATGCCTCGGCCCATTGCTCCTTTTCCTTTATGAGGGTAGCTGAGCCCTCTTGTCTTCGCCGCTGCCTTAAGTGCAGTGGTTGATCTCTCTCTTCTCAGCCGCTCAGGTACTATTCTTCTTTGACTTCCCTGTCCCGATGTAGCAGATTTTCCCGTAGCTGCAGGACCCTACTCCAACAGTCCCCTAACACTTACTTGTGGCTCGTCCCTGAGCCACTAACAGCTGGATTCTCCTACTGTAGCTTCTCCTTGGCTTCCTGCGGTGCCTGAGTGTGCTTCTCTGATAATGGCCTCTTTCTCATGCGGCATCATGCATTTGCGCATGACTTCTTCTGGACCTAACTTATATAGATGTCCTGCGATCAAAGTGAAGTATGCTGCTTTCACAACTAATTGTTTCTTTTGTTACCTAGTGAAGTCAACGGGTGCCCACCGTGTAGTGAGAAAGTGGATAATGTATGTGTAATACTCATCTGCAATCTGGATGGAGAACAATTGCACATCTGGAAAATTATCCTCTAAATTACTTGGTTCTTCTCTTGAATCTATTCGCGATAGATGACCAGGTCCAGCATTTAATGTTCCTGGTTTTACAATGATTTCAAAATCATACTCCTGAAATAGAAGTAACCATCTACAGATCCTTCCCCCTAACACTAGCTTATTGACCAAGTACTTTAAAGCGGAATGGTCAGTGAACATCTTGAATGGGGCACCCAACAGGTAGTGTCTGAAATTCTATAGAGAATACACCATAGCTAATCCTTCTCTTTCTGTAGTGGTGTAGTTCTTTTCTGCTGTAGATAGGTTTCTACTGAAATACGCGATCGGGTGATCGATACCCCCTTCTCTTGGCTGCGTTAAGACAATGCCCAGTGCGATGCCAGATGCATCCACATGAACATGAAATGGCTTGTTCCAATCTGGGAATACTAAGATGGGTGTTGTAACCATCTTCTCTTTAAGTGTGTCTAAGCTTTGCTGGAATTCCTCATTCCATAGGAATTTCACATCTTTCTTTAACAGCTTTTCCATAGGTGTTGTGATCTTTGCATAATCCTTGATGAATTTTCTATAGTACCCGGTATGACCAAGTACTGTCCTCAACTGCTTCACTGAGTTGGGTGCTGGGAGATGTACAATGATGGCAATCTTTGCGGGATCTACCATCAAGCCTTGTCTGCAAACAATGTGACCCAACAAAATACCAAATGGTGCACATAATATACATTTCTTCAAGTTAAGAGAAATATGATATTGCCTACATTTCTCTAACATGAGCCTTAGATCTCCTATATGCTTGTCGATTAATCCAAATACAGTCCAATCATCAAAATAGACTTCTAAGAATTTATGGATGTATTCCTTGAATACAGCAACTACTACTCTAGAAAAGATAGCTGGTGCATTTTTAAGACCAAAGGGAATTACCATATACTGAAATGAGCCCCATTCTATCGCAAATGTGGTCTTATGTCAATCCTTTGGATGGATTCTGATCTGGTGATAGCCTAAAAAGCCATCAGTGAAGGAGTAGACCTCTTGTCCTCCCACGTTGTCTAAAGCCTCATCAGTAAACGGTCTCGAAAATGGATCATGAAGTGATGCATCATTGAGTTTGCACAAATCGACACAAATCCTGATTTCTCCTCTAGTTTTATTTTCTTGCACAACCATGGGACTAACCCATTCGCTTTCTTCTACTGGCTCAATGATGCCTACTGCTAGCATCTTATCGATCTCATCCTTAACTTTTTATTTATAGCGAGGATTCAATCTGTATGGATGCTGCTTAACTGGCCTAGCATCCTCTTTCAATGGGATCCGCATTACTCTTAGATCTCCTACTATTCCCTTCATCTCTGTGAACTTAGTGGGAAATAGGTCCTGATAGTCATGTAAAAGATCTGCAATGTGTCCTACTGTTTCATCATCCCAATAGTCTCCAATAGAGCCAAGCTTTGGTTCTGTTTCTGTGCCAATATTGATCTTTTTAATCTTGATAGGTTCTGTGATAGCTGGGATCTCGAGTTTCGGTCCATCAACATCACAAGTCCCTTCTGACTCTGAAATGTTGATGCTATGAGGATTCTCATCCTCATCATCTGGCTCTACTGTGAAGTTGTAGCACTCTACCACATGTTGCAACTAGATAGCCCAATCAGACTGAGCTGACACTGATTGGGTACAGTCATCAAATATCTTAGTCTTTATAACGTCCAGGGCCTGATCAATACTTGGATACTCAAATTCAAAAGTGAAAGTGAGGAAAAAGTTGTCTATCATAAGTGGCCATGTGATGGTTTCTCTGCGCAACTCAGTTTCCGCGTACCAGTTCCTTGGAACTGTGTCTAAAGTGTGAATGAATAGGTGAACCCATTCATCCTCTAGAATTTCTGACCAATTCTATTCACAAATCTGAATATGTGACCTGGGGTCACTTTCTCCTATATATTTCTGTTGTAAGGGTTCCTTGTCGTTAGAGAACCTAATCGCCATCAATCTCTTCGAGTCATCCCATGTTGCGATATGTTCTTTATGTGCATGCCACCATCTTGCAGGTATGGCTTTTATTGCAAGGTCCATAGTTGTCAACCTCTCCTCCTGAGGAATTTCCTGCTCAAACTGCTGTAAGAAGTAGTTGACATCCGCTAAGCCATGAAATGACGGAATATCAATAATGTCTGTGCCAATCCATCGTAGTGACTTAGTCATAAATGAACATCTGCGCGCTGAGACTTCGTAAAGTCTGTCATGCCAATTTTCTAGACCAACCTCCGAATCTAATGCGCATGAGTTGTCGCATCGCCAACTGATGTTTCCTTCTGTGGTCGGATTGATGTAATCACTCTAATTAGCTGTCATCTGATAGAGGCTTTCCATGTTGTGCACCTCTTCCTCTACTCGGATAGGTTTAATATACCTGGGAACCTGAAAAGGATCCAACGGTGCGATAACCCAGATCTAAATATCCTCGAAGGTCATTTGCCTTTTCTTTAAATCGATAACAACCATGTTATCGATTGCCCAATAAATACCTAGTAGAGCTAGATATGGTCTACTATCGTCAATGATCTCTATAGATTCAAAGTCTGCAAAGCTATGGACTCCGTCAATATCAAATGGTACCTGCGGTAATCAACCCAGTGGTAATACCTGCTGCTGATTGGCTAGTTGTAGATGGATAGGTGATCTGGCTAACTTAGGGCTACCCATCTATTCCCATGTCTGCATAGTCAGAACATTTACCTCTAATCCTAAGTCTAGGATTACCTCATCCATTTCAAATTCTCCGACTTGTGCTGTGAGTCTCATCTCTCTTCCTGTTCTGGTATGGCCCATAATATTATGAATAGCACGATGTGCACTGTTCATGGAAGAAGATGGCTGACACTGATCTATGATGTGCTGAAGCTCTCCGATATATTTTTCATTTCTAACGAGTTTCAAGAAACTCCATAGGAAGGATTGTACACTTCCTGTCGATTCATCCTCTTTGCATCTTCCCGATGTGGTAGCCTGTGATGTCTGCACAGGACTAACGCCACAATGTGTTTGCTGCTGCGGTATGCCCCTGCATGGCAGTACCTGTGATCCTGATGATGTAGGGTCATCAAAGAAAGGTTAAGCTTCCTGGAATGTTTCTTTGTTCTTCTGCAGGTCGAGTAGTGTTAATTTAGTAGTGGCTTTGCACACCCACTCCGAACCTGTGTTCTTTTCTGCATCCTGCAATGTCGGACTAGTAGAAGCACCACTGCGAGTCACAATGTTGACTCTTGGTTCTAGCTCTTTCTGCTCAACAGCGATAAGCTGGATGTTCTGGTGTACTACTGGCTTAGGGTCTCTAATATTGGCTATCAAGGTCGGACACTCTTCTATAGTGTGATTATAGGACTTGCAATAGTTACATATTGTAGTAGGGTTCTGACAGTCCCTATCATAATGTCCTACAATTCCACAATTGTAACAAGTAATAGGTCCATGGCCATAGCCAAATCCTTCACCACGGCCAAAGCCTCCTCCACAGCCTTGTCCTTTGAATCCTCCTCCATGACCATCACGAGCCGGTTCATGCTGTGGTCCTGCTGCTGGACCAGATGTTTCTGACTAGACTCTGTACAATTCATGCTTTCTCTCGATCATGAGATCATAAGCTTGACAATTATGTTCATCATGACCTACTGACTTGAAGAAGTTACAATATAAGTTCTTAGGGGTCTATACATATTTCTGAAGTAAAGGGAATTCTGATGGTCGATGTCCTCTTGTTCTACAGAGTTCACACCACGGCCCTTAAGTCTATAATAAGGGGTTAGGATCCCCACTTGATAAATACTCAACAAATACTGGACAATTATCCTTAGTATGGCCCTGTCCTTTACACTTGGTACACCATAGCTCTTATGCAATCTCTTTCCCTTTCTTAATCTCATGCATCTGTAACGTGAGATTAGCTAACTAGTTTTGCAGGTTTGTCATACTTGTACTAGTCTTAGCTAGAGGTGAGGCCTCTAGTTTCATTGCCATTTCCAATGCTTCATCCTATGTACAGAGTCTCTATTGCATTAATGGAAGTCTGATGTGTGGGAGCAGTGCTGTGATAAACCATTCCTTATGCTGCTCCAGTGCAAACTCAAAGGTGACTTGGTCTATGAGGGCTTTGAATTTCTGATCAAAGTCCCATACTAACTCTATAGGTAACTGTTTAATGTCTTTGAGCTCTATGATGCACTGTGACTCAAACTTATGTTTCTTAAATTCTTTAATCATGGCAGTCCTGACTTGTACGAGCGTTCTGCCCGGTGCTATGGTATACTTCATATACCATGTTAAGGCTCTGTCTCTAAGTGTAGTGACCAACTGGACAAGTTTAATATGATCATCCTAAATCCCTTTAATGGTCCATATGGCTTCACATAAGAACCAATGTTGTTCCAGGTCTTTTGCCCCTGTACCCTTGAAGGTAGGTAGTTTCATGTCATCCCCCATTCTGTTTCTACGTGGTGGATGCTGGTTTGCTGTATTACTACCACTCAGGGGTGTAGGTGTAGGTGATGTAGCGGTAGTATGTAATGTATGTGAACTACTAGATGTAGTTCCTGCGGGATTATTCTGAGTCCCGGTTGCTTTCTGTGGGGTATAAGGGTGGTAAGGGATACCCTCTACTGTTCTCTCTATATTACTTAAACTCTGTTCTCTAGTAGTGTCTGAATTGTTTTCAAAGAGAGAAGATCTGAAATCTACTTCATATTTCTTACCACTACGTGTACATCCAATTTCATCAAAGTCACTCTCAAACTCTTGTGACATTACACTTATTTACTTATTCATATGAGACTATATCCATTACTCCTTTTTCATGTAATAACATTTTAATGGACAATTTTAAAGAGCTTAAGTACTTACCGCGATATCCTTTGAAGAAGTACCTCTCTGCTTTGCTGAAGCTCTTTCTTTGATCGACTGTGAACTCTGTAACGAAGCCTTCCAGCAAACTCACAAGCCAGAAGTCTACTGTCCACGAAATGGGATTATCAATGCTTTTCACTGTCTGAATCAGCTCCAGTGTCCAGACAATGTTTCTTTTCTTCTTGACTATGTTCTGATCAGTCAACTTTGATAACCAGTCATACAACTCATTTCCATAGGTCACAAAAAATATCGTATGTATATCAGTGAAGATATGTTTTTGTAACCAATCCTCTGTACTGAGTCTAGGACTCTTGTTTTCTTTTTCAGCAAATTCTTTCTCCTTAGACTCAACCCAGTGGTTAAGTTCTTCTTTAGTAGGATGCCAACAGAACATTAGCTCGTTAGTTTGTTCAAAACTGAAAATGGAACCATTTGTTGGTCTCTTTGGGCAGACCCGGGTTTCCTTTAATGTACCAACAAAACCCCTAGGTCACTGGCCCTTTCGGTGACAGACCACAGAATGGTCTGAAGTCTCACCTGAAGTGATCTTCGATGGGTTGGCTGAGGACTCAAGTTTCCTCAGTCAAGTTCTGTAGCATCCTGGTGGTCGCGCGACTCTTCTTAGTCAGCGGTTTCTCTCCGTGATGGTGACCTTTCTTACTTGTTGGTCCGGGGAAGGAGCGATCTCTTATCGCATTTCCGATGCTAGCACGATGCACAAACTATCTCCTCTGCTCGGCTCTTAACCTGCAATATCTTATACCACGGTTCCTCTGGCAGTGCGATATCACCTTTCTATACTGTGATATCCTTTACGGTAAGGCTTCAATATGACTCTCACGGTCCAATGGCTGGTCTCATAGTATAATAGTTAAGCTAAACAACCTCACTTAGACTCCTACAGTCTAATATACTTAACATCAACTATGCTCAACTTCTTGAACTAATATGCAAAAATCACTTAACACTGTAACTGTAACTATCGCGCATCAAGTACTGAGAACTCGTATACAGAATACTTAACAGATTCAAATCATAGTTAATCTTCCACGCTACTGTAAATAAAGATAACATACATTTACTCATTCATTAACTGGTAGTAAAGTTCATGTAATGAATAACATATAACAGATAAATAAAGCACAGTCACATGAATAGTCGCACAAGACACTGATTTTACGTGGTTCACCTCCAGGGGGGAAGCTACATCCACGGGAACTAGTTTTTATATTATATCTTGAGAGATTAAACACAGTTCCGCTGCAACCTGATATGCAGCTTGAGATATTCTGGGAAACTCCGTGCACACCGCCAGGAGCCCTTCTCTCTTAGATTTCTTTTCTTATATTTCTTTCTCTTACAATATACTCTTCTTCTCTCTCTCTCTCTCTCAATCCCTGTGGATTTTTCAATCCCTGTGTATTTTTACATACATGCTCTTAGAGCCAGCTACTGGTTACAGTAAGATAACTACTGACTGAATAATAGAACTAGAGCTTAACTCTTACAATACTGAGACAGTAGAGACACTTAGCTAGCTAAAATGACTCAGAAGGCTAACTGTCTAACTGCTTTAAACAACTACCCAAATTTCTAACCTTTTACAATACAAAATACATCCTTATATAGGCGGCCCGAATGTCTTGCCATTACAACACTATGGGCCTGTCCCAACAGCAACCCCAAAAACCCTAACTGTGAAAGTCGGCCAATCTGTACTTGAACTATGCTTTTCGTCACACCACATCTTTCTGCAGTCTTCCACACTTCCTAGTGCTGATCGTGGGTATGGGCACCGCTTCCTCGGTCACTCCGCTTCTGTCCTTCATCTTCAATGCCTCGTCCCGTTGCTCCTTTTCCTTTATGAGGGTAGCTAAGCCCTCCTGTCTTCGCCACTGCCTTAAGTGCAGTGGTTGAGCTCTCTCTTCTCGGTCGCTCAGGTACTGTTCTTCTTTGACTTCCCTGTCCCGATGTAGCAACCTTTCCTGTAGCTGCGAGACCCTGCTCCAACAATGATTGTAATCATGGCACTTTTGGATCTTAAATAATCCAAATGTGGGGTAAATTACGTTAATGTCACTTAAATTTCTCTAAAGGAATTTGAATGTCCCCAACAACATTTGATAGACCCTAATTACATCTAATTGGCCCTAACAAGATGACGATGATGCATTACGATAATTATGATAAAGAATATGTATATGATTTGATATGTATAAGACTATATTATCCATTCTTGTGAGGTAGTAGGACTCCTTGCTCATTATTAGCAAAATTATATTGATGATGACTACGACGACGATAATGATGTTGATTTATTGTATGATGATGATGATGATGTGGATGTCAATGATGATTATGATTTACTGGAGTTTTCCATAAACACAGCCGAGGAATTCAAGAAGGCTATCAAGAAGACAAAGGGGTCTTGTGCAGAATTCTTCAGGAGACTCTTGATCACTTATAATCACTGCCAAGTTGAGGCTGAACAAAAAATGGATACTTTTCCAGACCACAGCCTATTTTTGGAGATTTTGCAAAGAAGATATCAGGAAGATGAACAAAGGATACAACACATTAAAGCTTTAGACAAGAAGACCCTGAAGAATGAAGTAGATCATTCCGCGGTTAGTGTGCAGCTGTTAGAAGACCAACTTCACCCGAGCACAGCCAGAATAGAATTCATAAGAAATAAAGCTACTAAATTCGAAATAAATATTCATTTCCTAGAACCTTCTGAATTCAAAAGCATTCCCTCAGAGGCTTCAACATGGAAGAAATTTTTGAATAGTCAAGCAGGACCCTCCTCATGAGCATTTTACTCTTTTTATTGTAATATATTGTAAATTTTATAAACACTTAATGAAAGAAAAATGTGGGAGGTGAAGATTTGGGGAGGCCCAAGAGTCATTTCATGGGCAACCCAATAGTTTTTTTCTTTTGTATAAATATAGAGAATCTAGACGAGAAGAGGGAATTTTTCCTAGTTAGATTGGTGAAGACAAATTGTAAGAAGAACTATTTCCTTTTGCAATAGATAATTATAGTTTGCCTGTTGGAGAAAGCTTGGTGGAATGTTCAAATGTTATGCTATGGATTTGTTGAAGAGGAACTATTTCATTTTTAGCTTTGTGTCCATTAACTGTGAGATCGTTCCAACTCTTTGAACCTATGTTCTTGTATGAATGATCTCTGGTTTATTTTATGAAAATTCCCACTATGAGTAATGAATGTTGTTCATAAACAATTGGCTATCTGGTTGTTCTAATATCTTTAAATGTTCATGTGTTTTGAAAGAAGTATTAGCTATCTGTGATTTTTCATAATACATGCACAAAAATACGTTACTCATTAATAAGTAATAATCTTGCTACCTAGGGATAGGATAGGTAGTTAGATTTAATTCCTTACTATGTGTGATTCAGATGCAAGAGAGTCTAAGACAAGAGGTAAGAAACTGCACATCACATTGTGACCACTCCTTGTATTCTTAATCAATCTGCATTTTTAGCTAGGCACTTGCACATAATACTTAAAACTAAAATTACAAAAATATACATGGTGGACCGAGCCGCAACTAGTAAAACCTTTTATTTTTGTCACTTGACCTACGGTAGCTAGACCGCAAACCAGACGGATTCCCTACACCAAACAGTCATGGGCTAATTGGGAACGTTGACTGGGGAGAATCCCTTGCTATTGTTGCCTATGAATTTCTAGGCCTCAACAGTTTCTGGCACTAGAAGGAGGGCCGCTAGTGTATGCCTGGCCGAGGAAACCCATTTTCTCGAGATTATTCCACTGGTGACAGTTCAGAAAGTAGTTTGTTTTCTAATCCAATTATTGAAGATAAGGGTAGAGAGCACTTGTATTCTATCAATAACAAAGTTATTAATGATCTGAGAAGACACACTAGGGAATACGTGAAGAATATTGGAAGATTACTGATTGTCCCTGACTTGCCCAGAAGAGAATATAAAAAGAAAGATTGTACTATATTGGAAGACTCAGTATTGGTTGGAGATTTGGAAGAACTGGTAGAAACAGCCTTACAAGAGGTGGTTCAGCCTTTACACCTCCATTGCATGACTTACCTCAAGCCTTTGATAAGATGCTACCTAAATTTGATCCAAATGAGAAGATTCTAGTGGATGAACATTTACAAAGTTTTTATTTGGCAATAGAAGGATTAAGAGCTGGGGAGCATGAGGATGTAGTTTGTATACTTTTCCCACACACCCTTAAAGGAGCAGCAACATCATGGTATTTCGGTTTTTATGCAAACTCTATCCCAGACTGGAATACTTTTGAAAGGATTTTAAGAAGTAAGTATGCAGCCCAAAAGATGCATGGAGCACTAATGAAAGGTTTGGGCACTTTAAAAAAAGAAAGGAACGAGAAGGTACACAATTTCACTCAAATATTTTCTGCTTACCTCAAGAACTTTGTTACAACTGATAAGCCTTCTGATAAAGTTCTAATTGAGTATTATACCTCAGCTCTAGGACCCGAGTTGGCCATGTTTTCCAAAATGAAGGCAAAACCTATGTTAGCAGAGACTTATGAAGAAGTGGAGAGAGTAGAGGCTGAAAAAGAAAATATCGAAGATTATCCTGAACGGTCAAGAGAAAAAAATGTTGGGATTAAAGCTTTGTCATTTACTAATCCTAAAGAAGAACAATCACCAGATTTTGATGGAATGGCAAAGATGATGCAGAAGCTCTCTAACAGAATCATAGATTTGGAGAAGGAAAAAGAAGCTCAGAAAGCTTATAAGCCTTATTACAAAAAAAGGGAAGATAACAACCAATGCAAGACCCCTCCACACAGTTCAGCATCAATGAATCTGATAGTGGTAGGGAAGGATAATTTCTGCACTTTTCACCAACAACCCCATTCTGAAAAGAATTTTCCTCAATGGTTAAATTCAATGACATTGGTAATGAATCAGCTCTTGGACTCTAAATTGACCGAGGACGGTGATGAAGAGGAAAAAGGTAATAAGACCATAGAAAAACAAGAAAATGATACCATGTTTTTATGGGATTGTGTCTCGCTGTTTGACACAGAGAAAAGTACTCTTAAACCTGAGAATATACCAATGACAACAAAAGACATGAATTTGGTAAATAAAGACAATACAATAATCTCAAAAATCAAGAAGTTGCAAGAGAATGTCAAAAAACGGCCAAAGAACAATGTTGAAGACGAAATACCCGAAATTACCATTATTAGCCAGGATACAGAGCAAATCAACAAGCCTGCTAAGCCTATGGAAGAACAAGTAAAGGTTAACAAAGAAAATACTGAAAATCCAGAAGAGCCGGAGGAAGAGATACCCACTGAAAACCAACCTATGGAGGAAGATGTCGAATCAATAGGGGAAGAGAAAGCTAGAACTCCACCTTTCCTTTTGACTCTGGAAATGCTGAACCATAAGGTGCATAATTGTTTGGTAGATTCTGGATCATCGGTGAATGTTATGCCACTCGCAATTTGCAAAAAAAATAATGGGCAGCCAAAACCTACTACTTGGGAAGTCACTCAACTAGACAGAACTAGTGTCAAAGTGGTGGGGGAAATGGAGAATGTTCTCATTCGTTTATTTGTAAATAACAAGATATGTCAATTTATTGATATTGTGGTGGCTGATATACCAGATGGATATGGACTTATTATGAACCGAGACTAGTGCACAAGGTTAAAGGGATATTTTGCTTCAGAATGGTCACATCTGTGGTTGCCTCATAAAGGGGTCCCAAATTGGATTAAAATTTTAAGAGAACCTTACATGAAACACACTATCACTAAGTTGGAAGAAGGAAATGAATCTGCTAATTCTGTTTTGGGGAATTATCTTACGGAGCTTGAACTAAGATACCATGCATCAGAATAGGCCAGGAATATGACTAACACTCAGCCTGGTCTCCTTCAATTTTCACAGGCTGATGGGAGTGATTGTAGATCGGTAGACATAGTTTTGGTTTCAAAAATAGCAGAATTAGATCACGGTTAGATATCTCATGTCTGCCATACAGCCTAGCCCCTTGACTCATAAGTTGACAGATTTTTAGGGGTGGGCACAATTTTATTTTTCTTTTGACTTGATGACCTTGTACATAAATAATTTGATGCAGTTTTACTTTGATTTACCGCTTTTATTTCTGGTTATTTTTGTTTGTTTTTGAATAAAAGAGGCAAACTTTTGGTTGCATGGAAAGCATCAGGGTTCTCTATTAACTGCAATCTTTTGGATAAGACTGTGCGCTTATTTTTGATAGAATTTCTTCTAGTAAGTAGTTTTCCTAAATGGCTATGCACTCATTAAAGTCCTGCTTAACCCCTGAAAATAACTCAGAATTTAGAGGTCTGGAATACTATTTCGAGGCTCCATCCACTTCACATCTAAGATGTCCTAGGGAGTGATGGAAAAATACCCACGAAAAGGAAGCAAGGTAAACAGTCTATTATATAAATGATCCCATGCCATGATTTCAAAATCCTAAAGGCTGTTAAGGGTCAAGACTCCTGAAAGAAGCAATACATATCAAAGCAAAGTATCAGAAACATGAACATCAATCTGTTAAAAGTTATTCTCTGTCCATGAGCTTAAAATACATCTCTCACACAAAAGGACAATATGGATAGAAGAGCCTAAATAAAAAATTCAGAAAGAAAGAAAGATGGAGGACTCAAAAGAACAAAAGTTCAAAAGGGGGCACAAAAGTGCAATTGGCATGGGAATGAGGAACAAATGAATAGTTCTATTTACCATATGTTACGATCCTGTGGCGTCCAAGCTAGAAACTACCTAAAGACAGAGGTAAAATAAAACTCACCCACTAAGCCTTAAAAGAGTTATCCGTACTTTCAATTTTTTTGGGTTTTCCCATTTCCAAAGAATGGACTGTCATCAATGATGTAAATGCATGTGTTTGCCATATTAGGAATACAAGCATCTGGAAGTATTCAACTTATCAGCTGAATGATTAAATAGTATTTTACTGGGAAGAAGTTAAGCCATAAATCTGGGGTTCACCAGGTAGTCGCCAATTGTTGCAGCTGCAACATTTTCCCAAAATTCAAAAAAAAAATTGGACCCTCCTTTAATTTGTTTTTTGCACAGTTTTTGGTTTTGCTTGATGCTTGAATAAAGAGTATTTTTATGCAGACAATGTTTTAATGTTTGAATTACTTTTGCCTCGCCATCGGAAGTGTTTTGGACTTTTGAGTCAGGAGTCTAGTCATTTGTGCGCCCACCATTTCGGAAAGGAACCGGACAATCACCTCCAATTCAAATGTTATTGGCCTCTGATGCATTTTCTTTGTCGGTAGCTATTTTGAGATTCTGTCAAAACCTTTGTCTATACGTCTTCCGCCGTTGTGGAGAATGTTTTGTGAGGTTTTCCAAGAGTTGTTTTATCCTTTTTTGATCCCCGCCGTTCTGATTCGTCGATCCTTGGTTTTTTTAACTTTCGTTGTTGCGGCTCTAGAAAGAACTATGCTTGCAACAGTTTGATTTATTTGTTCCACTTGGTCATTATTTTTTGCTTGATTCATGTTTATTTTGACTCCAATTTTGCTCGTCTGTGGAACTCGTTCCATTATTTTTTTCACTGTTGTGGCTCTCCAACCATCTGTTGATCTGAAGCCTTAGTCTCCAGAGCTCCGATGTGAGTTTGTTTTGTTTTGCTTCCAGCCCCATTGCGGGTGTCCTCACTGTTTTATCATTCGTTGTTGCGGAGGAGATATTGACATGATCTTTGATCCCATAGATGTTTCGCCTCCCGATGGTGTCATTTTTCCCACCGATTATAGTTGACCGAGATGTATATATGTTGGGTTCGGGGGTTTATTATTTTATTGTATTTTGGCGATTTCTCTATGCTGTCGTTTTAGCTCGAGCAGACCAAGGATTTTGCTGTCGGTACCTTCACCCCTAGGTGGCTCCACCATGGAAGTTTATCGGTTTTCCTCCACCAGTCACACAGCACAGTGCCAGGTAGGCCCTTATTCTCGTTTTACTGTTTCGTTTGATTGGTCGAACTTTTTTTTGTTGTCCCCGCGGTTAGTGGTTTCCTAGGTTTTACCATCCCGGTCTGTATATATATTCAAGTTAAATAGTATGGCTTCCTGGTGGGGAATCTTTGTAGTTTGCTTGATGATGACTCTCACGGCCATTGAAGGTTTGCAGATTGCACTCGATTGCTGGGGAAACCGGTGCGGATGGCCGTTACACTGTCCGCACCAGTTTCCCCTAGTCTGCGTGTGACCATCCGGGGAGGGTGTTTTCAAGGTTTTCTTCCGAGATGCTGAGGTTTTGTTTCATTGTATTGTCACCCTCACTTTTATGAACTAGAGTCACAACGTTGAAGGTGTTAAACTCAAATCCGAAACCTGAACTAGTTAGGTTAGAATGCATTACCTAGTCAGGTCGTGAGGCGAGTGTGTTTACAGCAAGTAGCTTCCTCTTATGGTTTATGAGTTAAGTGCACTATCAATGCAGTGTCCTCACTTAGAACTTGGAACCTCTTTCTTTCACGTAGCATTTAGGTCATAGCACCGAGAGGGGGTTTCAAGACTATGTTCTTTTTGACGAGAGGAGGAGGATTTTCGTTGTTTTAGAAAACCCATGATTATCTACGTTAAATCGCAAATGTTGGTCGAGAGCTGGTTTTAGCGTTTTTGACAGATTAATTTTATGCGGGAACACTTGGTTTTTGAGCATTATAGCTGCACTCATGTTGAGCATAGATGAGGTAAAATGCTTATACAGTTTCCCACATTTTGAATGTTATCTAGAAATGACCCAATAGAACCTAAAAGCAATTTTTGTACATGATAGAGAAATTCCTCAGAATCCAAGATGTCTAAACATCAGAAGAAGAAGTTTCTCGTGGTAGAAGAGGAACCCAAATTCGAAATCGTTAGCAGAGTCAAATACACCTACGAGGACACCAAATGCATAGTTGGTGTGGAAACCAAATATCAATGGGGGGGGATTTACAAATTAATAACACGCCAAGAAGTACCTGACATAGGTTTCGAAGAAGAAACCAGCTATGCAAATATAGAGAGATATTCATTAATGAAAATTGTTACTAGACTTGAGATTTTTCCATGCTCAGAGGTGATTGGGTGGATTCTGCCCAAGGCAGATGTAACCACCATGATTTTGGAAAATGTTGATAAACAAGGTTATGCTGCTTATAGCCCTAGGTATGTAGCACTGGCCTACCACTTACCAGAAGCACAAGTATACCTGACTGAAGACTGGCTGAAGGAAATTAAGATGGACCTAGTTGAGACATTAAAGAGAATGCTGGTGCCTGGCAGGAGTTTTAGAACTAGGAAAACCGGGGAATATGATACTGCCACTCTCAGAACCCCTTACAGGTTCATTGTCCTGATGCTGAACAGGATTTTTGGAAGGGCCCACAGTAAAAGATTCAAGTTAGAATGGGTGCCTATCATTTTCTATGTTGCTACACAAGGGATAGTGTTCAACTGGGAAAACATTGTGTCCAACAGCCTCTCAGCCTGCATTGCATTAGCATTAGGAGGGGTGTCCCAGAAGAGATCAGAGTTCTATATGAGCTCTATACTAATTGATTGCATACTATGCAACCAACCCTTCCCCAATCTGAGGTATATCTGGGACTGAGAAAGAACACCAATCTACTCGGCATACAAGCCACTGTGGGCACACTAATACCATAGTCACTATAGGGAAGTGTGTGAGCACTTCATCATGCCACTATATACAATGATCTTCTTAAAGGAATGCAACTGTATGTCAGAGGAATCATTGAAGGTTATTGAGGAATACGTAGACTACTATCTGACAGAGGATGGATTATATTTCAGAATGTTTGGATGCTCTAGAGCACCCTCACTACTGCCTAAGTATGCCACTGACTAGGTAGTCCAAAAAGAGGTAGTTAGACAAGTCTTTTTAGATGGCATAGGGAGATTTCTGTTTGAACACAAGAAAGCAGCTTACCCTCCTTTTCCATTCAAGTTGGGAGTCTATAAGTTTACTAGGGTGAAGAAAGCTGACAAATTCATGGAAGAATTGGGGAAATTCCATTTTGGGGAAATGCGTTTCCACAAGAACGATTCTTGAAATAAAGTGGTAGAGCACTGTAGAGAGGCGAATGTACATTTTGAATTTACAAGCCACTGGGATAGAGAGGAATCCATTTTCCATAGTGCACAAAATATAACAACCTTAAGAAGAAGGTTTAAGAAGAAAATCACAACCAAAGGCGAAAAAGGACAGGATGAGCAAGAAAAGGCAGAGGAGGAAGAAACTAGAAAAAGTAATGAAGATGCTAGGAGACTAGCACAAGAGGCTAAAAGTTGGCTCAAAGGTGAAGAGGAGGAAAAGAAAAGAAAGATGGATGAGGAGCTAAAGAAGCACGAAGCAGAAAGGCTAAAGATGACAGGGACAGTGACAGAGCAATTATCTTCTGATCCTATAGACAATCAGGCTCAGGACTCAGAGAACCCTGATATTCAAGATCCAGAGGCAGCTGCTACCAGCACAACAGGACAGGCTATGGTCTCCACCCTTAGGCTAATTCATTTTGAGCAGAAAAAAAGGGAGGAAGTACCAGATTTCAACAATATCTTTTATGATAGGGAAAAGAAAAGAATAGTGAAGAGGACCGAGAGAAATGTCGAGACTGGGGGGCACTCCGGTAAAATGATAAATGATACAACTGTAGTATATGGGACAGAAAAGGACCCCAGGTTCACTATCAGAGCAGGGGCTGCATTGATCCATGCTTCCAAGGAAAATGTAGATCGAATAATGACTGATCTCGAATAGTCAAAGAAGTCCTCTTCCCAGCTGAAAGATACCCTAAGAAAAGAGAGAGAGGAAAATAATAGGTTGAAAAGAAAGTTTGAAGACATACAATAGGAAATCAGGTCTTCAAACGCTGAGCTCCAACTCCTCCAGATAGAGAAGAGATCTATGGAGGCCGCCCCAGGAAAGTCTGGAGAAAGTGCAGCAGGAATATCAAGAGTTAAGAATGGAAAAGGAGCAGCTGTTAGGCAGGACAGGGGAGTTGGAGTTGGAGCTACAAAAGGCTACCATGGAGGAATATGAGAAGAAATCTCATGGGCAGAGTGCAAAACTTAAAGAATAGATTACCTCGTTGACAACAGTTCTAGAAGAGGCCAAGGAACAGCAGGTTAGTCTTCAGCCTTTCAAGGAGCATGTTCTGGCATAGAGAAGCAAGATGCACCAGCTGCAAGTGGCCATAGAGGAAGAAAGGTGCAGGTTTTTGCAGGTAGACAATTGGCTGGAAGAGATTTTGGAAACCTCTTCATATTTTGTAGATAGATCGCAGGACATCTTAGAGGTCTTGACAGGAAGGATGGCGAGATTAGAAGTGAATGAAGAAACCCTTGCAGATCTACCATTGAAAGATCAACAAGCCCTAAGGCAAGATTATGATTTACTGGAGTTTTCCATAAACACAACCGATGAATTCAAGAAGGTTGTCAAGAAGACAAAGGGGGATTGTACAGAATTATTTAGGAGACTCTCAATCACTTATAATCGCTGCAGGTTGATGCTGAATAGAAAATGGATACTTTTCCAGACCACAGCCTATTTTTGGAGATTTTGCAAAAAATATATCAGGAAGATGAACAAAGGATATAGCACATTAAATATTTAGATGAGAAGACCCTGAAGAATGAAGTAGATCATTCTGCGGTTAGTGTGAATCTGTTAGAAGACCAACTTCACCTGAGCGCAGCCAAAATATAAGTCATAAGAAATTAGGATGCTAAATTCAAAATAAATATTCATTTCCTAGAACCTTCTGAATTCGAAAGCATTGTCTTAGAGGCTTCAGCATGAAAGAAATTTTTGAATAGTCAAGCGGGACCCTCCTCATGAGCATTTTACTTGTTTTATTTTAACATATTGTAAATTTTATAAACACTTAATGAAAGAAAAATGTGGGAGGTGAAGAGTTGGGGAGGCCCAAGAGTCATTTCATGGGAAGCCCAACAGTTTTGTTCTTTTGTATAAATATAGAGAATCTAGACAAGAAGAGGAACTTTTTCCTAGTTAGATTGGTGAAGACATATTGTAAGAAGAACTATTTCCTTTAGCAATAGATAATTACAGTTTTCCTGTTGGAGAAAGCTTGGTGGAATGTTCAAATGTTATGCTTTGGATTGGTTGAAGAGGAGCTATTTCATTTTCAGCTTTGTGTCCATTAACTATGAGATCGTTCCAACTGTCAAAACCCCAAATTTTCCGAAAAATTTAAAATTTTTGAAATTGCATAACATTAACATAAATGCAGTTAACTAAACATTAATTAGTTGTATGTTACCAGCTTATTTTTTTTAAACATCTGTCAGTTATGTAAAGTTATAGAACAGTTCTTTTCAGTTTACTGACTTGTTTCTTTTTGTGACTATAAGGTGGGTTGTCATGAAAAAATGGGCTTTCTTAGCTTTCGAGCTAATGCAGAAAAATTTCCCCTATCCGTACAGATCACAGGTAAGAAGATTGGTTGCTGCATGTAAAAATTCGAAGGTCCTTATGTAGAAGTTTTATTGCAATTCAGAAGTTCAGTAAGACAATAATTATTAAGCACATATCAATGCTTGTTGAGGTAAATCCATTATCTGATCTTCTTTTTAGTAGAGATAGATTTATATTTCTTTAAAGATTATTGAACTGTCCGATCTCTATCATAGTTTACACTGAATAAAGCATAAATACATTTACATCATAGAGTGTATTAATAAGGGTTTACAAGTTACTGTTACCAAGTTCAAACTACCCACTAATAGGGGTATAATCATGCTGATGCACCAAGTCTTATTTACACTACAACTGATTTAAATCATATTAAAGCTGAACTTAGGTTTGATAGATAACCTACTATAACAGGTTTTTATTATATCCTTTTATTTATATAAAAGGATTTTATTCCCCAAAGATTATTATCCTTGAAATAATTTTCAACATAAAAGTTTTAAGGTCTGTCAATTACATGGATAAAACTCTTGTTAAGATATTAATGGCTTCATTCTTACATGTTATCATTTCTAAGTTCATAACGTTCATCCTAGATAATGCATTCATCTAAATATTTAGTTACTATTTCCTCTCGTAGGTATTTATCAAACATAGATAAAATGGTAAGACCAAAGGGTTAACATTATAAACATGATAGTTATTATGGTTGAATCTACAACCTCCTTAAAGACAACCATTAATATACTCTATAATTACAATATAGATGTTGGTTGAATACTCATATAATTATTATTCTTATCTAACCATATGTATTATACTTCCCTCCTATAATCATGTTACAAAACTTATTCTATTTAAGACTGTAAAGTGTTAAATGAAAATTTATTCAATCACCTCGATGAAAAGGTCATGCATAAGAATCATGTCTAACAAGTTTATGGATTAAACTCTAGAGAAGAACTCTTATAAACCCTTACCTCACCCATTCCAAGCTTGTATAGGGTTATTTGATGAACTTAACGCTCTTGAAAAGTGTAACCTTCGATAATTTATTCACTATGTAAGAAATAACATGTATAAAGTTTCCAGGTCACAGTACTAATCTATACCCACGATGATCAAAGTGTAAAATTTGATTGTAATGCATAAATGATATACTATAATGTATTCACAATGATTTGTTTAATATTTACGTCGTTATTGAGCTATAATACAAGGCTTATATAAATATGTTAACGAGCTCTTATTATCTCCATGCAATAATAGGTTGACTTCGGCTAAGGATTGATGTCGAACCTTTTGAACTGATCCCAATAATTTACAATATCGTAAATGGTGATGGCTCATCGATACTATAGAGAAATTACCTATCACATGCAATTATTTGCATGGAAACATGGCTGACTGATGGCCAAGCAACGTCAGTTTAAAAGAGTTGTACCTAACCCTAGCTCTTTAGTCTTTCCTAACCTTCAGGCTCCTGCCATTCTTCCGTGGAGTATTCGGCTGCTCTACTGCTAGAGTGATGTTGTGACTGTCTTGGCTTACTTCTTCTCTTGATAACCTATCCAGAAGCAAAATAACGATACCTTTCCCTAATGTTGTTGTCAGTCGTAAGCCACCTGATCTTCTTTCAATTTTTTTGTTGCCTTAGTGGCTTATCCAAACCCTTACTGTAACAGCCCTACCCTCCTTCTTCTTCAGTCTCCAAAACGAGGGTAGTTCTCTCATTTAGAGAGCTGTGGCTTGAGTTGTGTAGGGTGCTGTATTTTTGTCTTTACATTGCGTACAACACGGCTTCAGGGTTTACCTTGTCAGTCAAGAGCTATAACCTTCCACTGCCAGTAGTTGATGAGGTTTTGTACCCCTATTTCCTTGCAGCTGAATATAAACCTCCTTCTCATGCTAGTCGCAGTGTTTACTGGTTATCAGTGTTCATCTTTCAGATGTTAAAGGTAAGAAATGAACTCGCTCGTTTTCTTATTATTTCACTGCACATTTTCTAGTTTATAACATTCTTTGCCTTTAATATATAAAATATCTAACAGTAAGACATGGTGAATGTGCAGGTACAACTTGTCCCTCTTCTTTTCCTGTGCAGTGAGTACGAGGTTATGGCGACAATGAAAGCCACGGTAAGCCCTGGACTTTCCATATCTATTCCACCTTATGCAAACCCTTATGGGGTAATAAGGGTTGGCCATTGTGGCTTGAAAGACCCTCATCGCTTTTGGTTGTTTTGGTTGTTTATTTGTTGTTTTTCATAGTTTGATTAAGACCCTAGATTTACTGTAGGGCTCTCCGGCTTCGGCCATGAGTGTATATTTTGTTTTGTATATATTACTGTGCTTAAAGTAAAAGAATAGGCTGTAAGCCTCCATATGTAATTTCTCAGTACGGCCGTGAGTTATTATTACTGAACTGTATTTTACAGTCATTATTTTTGTTTATTCTGAATGAATAGGGTTTTTAACCTAAATTGGAGTTATAAACTGTCCATACAGTTTTCTAAAATTTATTTACTGTACAGTTCTAAAACATTTAGTTAAAAAAATATAAAATGTGTAAGCTCAGCCTTACGAGCCCCTTTTGAGTTTGGATACCTTTGAGTCCTGTAGAGTTGATAAAATACTTAATTTACTTTCTGCAAATACTTATGGTATTAGCAGGTAGGGTTTTCCTGTACATTAGTAATATAGTTAAGCTCGAAGTCAAGCGTTCTATTACTTTGTTATTAGCTTACTATTGACTATGTCCTTGAATTTTTACTCTTATTATTTCCTTTATAAAATTACTGTTAAGGATTCTGTACTTGGTTTAAACCTTGACTTACTAGATATTTAAGAATTTGTAAGCGTTAACTTATAGTTTTTATCCTTCAATTTATATAGGACGTTTTATATTTATATTTTATTTTAATAATGTTCTTAAGTACTGTTTATTTCCTTGTAGTACAAAAAGTATAATTAGTTCCAGTTTTTTTTTAATTAGTATAAGAAGAACGTTACCTTCAGTTCAACCATGTTAATACTCCTGAATGTAATAAAATTTTATCGTTATTAATATAATAAAGATAATATCTCTCCTGAGAGTACCAATATTTCCATGGTTAATATTTAGTTTATTTTATATCATTCTGTTATTTATTTCTTGTACCAATTATGCTAAATACTTAATAAAGTTCTGTAAATATTTAGTTTATCTTATCAGTTACGATATTTATATATACAAGAGAAAACAATTAACACTATCTAAAGACTACCTCTTAAACATATATGTAGTAGCATTTGATTTTAATTTATGAAAGATAGGTTCATAATTCTAAATATTATTCTAGCTTAGTTCAATAAGAAGCAAAAATAACGGAAAGATTACATTACTCATTTTACATAAAATTTAATAAGTTTGTTTGACAGTACAATCTAGTCCATATTATCTAATCCTACTTCCAGTTCTGTTATTAAACATATAATAGCGCAGTTATTCTAATTCGGAAGAAAGAAACTATATGATAAAACAGTAGATAAATCTAGTCTAATCCTACTCTAGAGCGATTATTATACTCTTCTATTTATTCTTTACAAATAATAGAATTACTGCAAATAAAATATTTTACAAGGAAATATTTTTTAACTAGGAACTCATACAAATGCCAGTAAAATATCTTTTCTAAAAGTAGATAAGGAAACAAACTACTACTCTGTAATCTCATCATGATATCCTTATTTAAATTTTACCCCTGTGCTGAAGTACGGTCTGGTAAAATCCCAGATTTGGAAAAACACAGTGGGTTCTTATTTTTCATCAAAGATTCTATTACTGATTAACTAAAACATTTACATCACTGAACCAGTTAAATCTTTTTATCATAACTACAAACATAACATTCAACCATTCACAATTATTAAAACAAGTACAGTTAAGTGACAGAACCTGCTTAAGCTTTGGACAACAACAGTAATGGGAGGCCGTTTCGCCCTACCAACTCCTGGAGAGCACTCAAACAGTGACTCCTCAGGACCCCCGAGCTTGCTCTGGTCTCCCTGGCTGGAACTAGGTGCAACAGTAGTCAAATACCAGTCTTCAACACTCAGTATCAAATCTGAACTTATCAGTAAGTTCTCCCAACTAACAAGCTGTAATAAACCAATTTACTGCAGCAATCCTCTCAGAACAACTTCCTTACTATTTTCCCTTTTTCCCCAAATGAATTTCCTGAATAGCATTCCACCTGAATGTATCTTCTCTGGAAAATATCCGAGCAACCCCAGCTCTATTCATTGGGTACTTTTAAAAGATTTCCTAGGTCTTTTTGGGTTAGTTGTCATTTAATGAGCCACCTGCTCTGATCCCACTTTCTTGGGGGATCATGACCCCAAACATAGGGAAGTTGCCACCTGCAACTTAGGAAGTGTTTGAGGATGTTGCCACTTGTCTTTTGCCCTCCACCTAGTTCCATCCACCAGTTTGACCAGCAACCTCTTTTTAACAACTCTCCCATGCTGTTGTCTCCACAATTTATTTATTAATAATAAAATATTATGAATTACATTCCACTTCTGTTGACTCTGCTGAGTCATCAGTTCCTACTTAGCATTAAATTTAACATAATGTCTCAGGAATATAATTAAAAAAATTAACATTATTTTACCAAATTGGGGTATGTGACATACACACCCCCTTCAAATGTAACATCGTCCTCGATGTTACTTATTCTTCATCCTTTGCAACCTCCTGGAACAGATTCGGGTATGCCTCCCACATCTTACTTTTCAGTTCCCAAGTAGCCTCTTCAAGACTAAGGTGCTTCCATTGCACCTTCACCTGTCCAATGGCACGGTTCCGTAGAGTAATTTCCCTCCTCCCGAGGATACAGTCCGGTTCCACCAAAATTTATCCTTCTGGTTCCACCTGTACAACATTCCAATCAATCACATGAGTAGCATCATGAACATACTTTTTCAGAACAGAAATATGAAAAACATTATGCACTTTCAAGTTAGGTGGTAACGCTAGCTGATATGCAACTTGACCAATTCTAGATAAAATTTCAAACGGACCACAGTAACGTGGTGCTAGTTTTGCACAACTCCCTAGTCTTAGGGAGATTTTCTTTGGTCTTACCTTTATAAACACGTGCTCTCCCACCTGGAACTCTTTAGGAGTTCTTTTCAAATCTGCTTGGCTCTTTTTCCTATCCTGTGCCACCTTTAAATTTTCCTGGACTTGTTTCACAATCTATTCCATTTCTTTTAATAATTCAGGTCCTAACACCACTCTATCTACTGGATTATTCCAGGAGATAGGAGTGTTGCATTTACGCCCATACAAAATTTCAAATGTACTAAACTTAGCTGATGAGTGATAGTTATTATTATATACAAAATTTGCTAGATGCAAGTAGTCCTCCCACTTACCTGGCTGATCCTTAACATACATTCTTAACATATCTTCCAGCTCCTGATTCACTCTTTCAGTCTGTCCCTCTATCTGAGGATGGAAAGAGGTGCTGAAATTCAGTGTTGTGTTTAATCCCTTAAACAAGGACCTCCAAAAATTCCCTGTGAATTTAGGATCCCTGTCTGAAATGATAACCTTAGGTACTCCATGTAACCTAAAAATCTGCTTTAAAAATATATCAGCTATATTGGCAGCCTTGTAAGTAATCTTGACAGGAATAAAATGTGCTGCTTTACTTAACTTGTCCACCACCACCATAATTGAATCATTCTGATTCTGATTTCTGGGCAATCCAGTAATAAAATCCAAGCTGATTACTTCCCATTTCCAACTAGGAATAGGCAAAGGTTGCAATAAACCAGTTGGATGCTGGTGTTCAGTTTTCACTTGTTGACAATCCAAACATCTAGCTATGTATTCAGCTACTTTAGATTTCATATTAGGCCAGAAATATTCTTTTCTTAACATGATTATAGTATTTTGGTAACCTGGATGTCCTGAGTAAGGTTTTTTATGAACTTCATCCAAAATTAGCAACTTAACCTTAGACACATTAGGCACATACAGTTTGTCTTTAAACAATAAAAATCCATCTTTATTTAGACTATAACCTTTTATTAAGCTTTATGTAGGCTCTTCTTTAGCTGTAACTTGTAATTTTTGATAAATTTCATCATGTTTTATCCCTTCTGTAAGCTATTCATTTAAATCAGAAACATAAGTGATGATTGCTGCTGTAAAGTTCAGCTTTGCATTTCTGCTCAAAGCATCAGCCACCTTATTTTCTTTTCCTTTTATGTGTTGGATTTCAAAATCATATTCACTCAAGAAGGCCAACCACCTTGCTTGTCTTGCATTTAAGTTGGGCTGATCTAAAAGGTATTTCAGTCCTTTATTATCGGTCATTAAGATAAACTTTCTACCTATTAAGTGGTGTCGCCACATGTTTAAAGCATGTATAACAGCAGCAAGTTCTATTTTATAAGTTGCATAATTCTTTTCGTGGATCTTTAACTTCCTGGAATCATAGGCAATGACATGCCCGTCTTGAGTCGGCACACCGCCTAAACCATCATTACAAGCATCGATGCATACCACAAAATCCTTATTAGGATCTGCTATTCTTAAAATAGGCGCAGTTGTTCATAAAGTTTTTAATTTCTTAAAACTTTCTTCACACTTTAAGTTCCAATTGAATTTCTTTCCTTTCTTTTGCAAAGAAGTGATTGGATTAGCTATTTTTGAAAATCCTTCAATGAATCTCCGGTAATAACCGATAATTCCCATGAATGACCTAACATCTGTTACGTCCTTTGGAACTGGCCAATCTTCGATTGCCCGAATATTTTCAGGATCGACTGAAATCCCTTCCTTAGTCACTACATGACCTAAGTACTGGATTTCATCCTTAAAGAAGTCACACTTGCTGAACTTCGCAAAGAGTTGTTGCTCTCGCAGCTCTTGTGAAACTATCCATAAGTGTTCCTTATGTTCCGCTTCATTTTTAGAATAAATTAAGATGTCATCGATAAAAACGACAACAAATTTATCTAAGTATTTATGCATTATATTATTCATTAAAAACATAAAGACATTTGGGGCGTTGGTAAGCCCAAATGGCATTACGAAAAATTCATAATGTCCATACCTTGTTCTGAAGGCTGTCTTAAAAATGTCCTCATCTTTAATTCTTACCTGATGATATCCTGATCTCAGGTCTATATTTGAGAACACCGTAGCTCCACATAGCTGATCAAACAGATCATCTATGCGGGGCAACGGATATCTGTTTTTAATAGTCATTTTATTTAGTTGACGGTAATCTATGCATAATCGTATAGTTCCGTCCTTCTTTTTGACAAAGATGACCAGTGCTCCCCAAGGGGACACACTAGGTCGAATGTACTTCTTATCTATTAATTCTTTTAACTGTGATTTTAGCTCATTAAGTTCTAAAATATTCATATGATACAGAGCTTTCGATCTAGGTACAGCACCTAGTACCAGCTCAATAGTGAAATCCAGTTCCCTCCTAGGAGGTAATCCTGGAATTTCCTCTGGAAAAAATCAGTAAATTCATTTAAAATAGGAATGTCTTCTATTTTTAACTTATCTTTTTCATACTTACTTGCCTTATTTGTAATAGTTACAGCATAGGCTTTACACCCTTTTCTGACTGCTCTTTTAATTTGTAAAGTAGAAATCTGCCTAATTACAGTTTTCCTAGGAACACCTTTAACCTTTACTAGTTGTTCATTATTATTTACGCACGTAAAGGTTTTATCATAACAGTTTAAAACTACCTTATGCTGTTCTAACCAATCCATACCAATCAGTAAATCATATGAGTCAAGTGGTAAAACATTAAGCTTAACTGTAGTTTTAAAATCATCCATCAGTAAAGCACATTCTTTCACATAACATGTTACCTTCCTTTTTGCCCCAGTGGCTAATTGAACTAACCAGGAACTATCAAACTTTTCAACAGTCAATTTACACTTTTCCACTATCTAAGGTGAAATGTAACTAAGACTATCCCCTGGATCAATTAAAATGGTTACTGGGGTTTGGTTAACCATACCTTCTACTTCCACCATGGAAGTCTGATAATCAGCTTGGCGGTTCTCCAACGCTGCATTTTTTCTGGGCATAGTCCTTGCAATTTCTCCAACAGTCATTTCATCCTGCACAGTGTGAATATTGCTGTTTGAATTTTTTCGATTTGGGCAGACCGAGGCATAGTGCGGGCCATTACATTCCCAGCACTTAATAGGCTCCTTTTGTTCAAAATTCTTAGTGAAATTCCCATGATTGTTTGTAGCTTCCTTGCCTTTAAAGTTACCGGAATTATTAGAATTATTAGATGCACCATTTCTATTTCCCTGGAAGTTCTTACAGTTAGAATATTTTTTGTTCTTATTATTATTGAAATTCTTCATATGGTCTGTACTTGTTCTTTCTGTCATACAACTCAGCCTCACTACTGTCACTAGTAGTGTAATAACATTGTTGTTCCTTGAACCCTTCAGATGATGAACTACTTTCAGCTTTATCCAGCTTCATCTTCTTAGATCCTTTCTGATGGCTAGCTTCCTCAGATTTGGATCTTTTGCTCCTCCCTTCAGTCTGAAATTTTTCCATCAAAATTTGGTTCAACTCTTCTTGAGTCTTCAAAATCCTTTCATTGTCCTTCTTGATTGATTCCATTTCAGTCTTCAAATCCTTTATAGTCTGCATTAGCTCCGAGGAGTGAGTAGTTACCTTTTCTAACATAGGTTCTCTGGACATTTGTCTTGTCTCGGTGTTTGGAGACTCCTCCTGAGCATATTCTCCTAGCTTCTCAATACCTGCCTGTTAGATTCAGAAAAAGAAATTTTCTGTTCTTTACATAAAACAGAATATAGGTTAATACATTATTTTACTGTTCTATGGAAACTAGTTGGGCTGCATCAAGGCCTAGTATTTGAACCATACTCTGATACCACATGTCAAACCCCAAATTTTTTGAAAAATTTAAAATTTTTGAAATTGCATAACATTAACGTAAATGCAGTTAACTAATCATTAATTAGTTGTATGTTACCAGCTTATTTTTTTTTTAAACATCTGTCAGTTATGTAAAGTTATAGAACAATTCTTTTTAGTTTACTAACTTGTTTCTTTTTGCGACTATAAGGTGGGTTGTCATGAAAATTTGGGCTTACTTAGCTTTCGAGCTAATGCAGAAAAATTTCTCATGTCCTTACAGATCACAGGTAAGAAGATTGGTTGCTGCATGTAAAAATTCTAAGGTCCTTATGTACAAGTTTTATTGCAATTCAGAAGTACAGTAAGACAATAATTATTAAGCACATATCAATGCTTGTTGAGGTAAATCCATTATCTGTTCTTCTTTTTAGTAGAGATAGATTTATATTTCTTTAAAGATTACTGAACTATCTGATCTCTATCATAGTTTACGTTTAAGAAAGCATAAATACATTTACATCATAGAGTGTATTAATAAGGGTTTACAAGTTACTGTTACCAAGTTCAAAATACCCACTAATAGGGGTATAATCATGCTGATGCACCAAGTCTTATTTACACTAAAACTGATTTAAAGCATATTAAAGCTGAACTTAGGTCTGATAGATAACCTACTGTAACAAGTTTTTATTCTATCCTTTTATTTATATAAAAGGAGTTTATTCCCCAAAGATTATTATCCTTGAAATAATGTTCAACATAAAAGTTTTAAGGTCTGTCAATTACATGGATAAAACTCTTGTTAAGAGATTAATGGCTTCATTCTTACATGTTATCATTTCTAGGTTCAGAATGTTCATCCTAGATAATGCATTCATCTAAATATTTAGCTACTATTTACTCTCGTAGGTATTTATCAAACATAGATAAAATGGTAAGACCAAAGGGTTAACATTATAAACATGATAGTTATTATGGTTGAATCTACAAACTCCTTAAAGACAACCATTAGTATACTCTATAATTACAATATAGATGTTGGTGGAATACTCGTATAATTGTTATTCTTACCTAACCATATGAATTATACTTCCCTCCTATAATCATGTTACAAAACTTATTCTATTTAAGACTGTAAAGTGTTAAATGACAATTTATTCAATCACCTGGATGAAAAGGTCATGCATAAGAATCATGTCTAACAAGTTTATGGATTAAACTCTAGAGAAGAACTATTATAAACCCTTACCTCACCCATTCCAATCTTGTATAGGGTTATGTTGTGAACTTAAAGCTCTTGAAAAGTGTAACCTTCGATAATTTATTCACTATGTAAGAAATAACATGTATAAAGTTTCCAGGTCGCGGTACTAATCTATACCCACAATGATCAAAGTGTAAAATTTGATTGTAATGCATAAATGATATACTATAATGTATTCACAATGATTTGTTTAATCTTTACATCATTATTGATCTATAATACAAGGCTTATATAAATATGTTAACGAGCTCTTATTATCTCCATGCAATAACAGGTTGACTTCGGCTGAGGATAGATGTAGAACCTTTTGAACTCGTCCCAATAATTTACAATATCGTAAATGGTGATGGCTCATCGATACTATAGAGAAATTACCTATCACATGCAATTATTTGCATGGAAACGTGGCTGACTGATGGCCAAGCAATGTCAGTTTAAAAGAGTTGTACCTAACCATAGCTCTTTAGTCTTTCCTCACCTTCGGGCTCCTGCCATTCTTCCATGGAGTATTCGGCTGCTCTGCTGCTAGAGTGATGCTGTGACTGTCTTGGTTTACTTCTTCTCTCGATAACCTGTCCAGAAGCAAAATAACGAGACCTTGCCGTAACGTTACTGTCATTCGTAAGCCACCTGATCTTCTTTCAAGTTCTTCATTGCCTTACTGGCTTATCCGAACCCTTACTGTAACAGCCCTACCCTCCTTCTTCTTTAATCTCCAAAACGAGGGTAGTTCTCTCATTTAGAGAGCCGTGGCTTGAGTTGTGCAGGGTGTTGTATTTTTGTCTTTACATTGCATACAGCATGGCTTCAGGGTTTACCTTGTCAGTCAAGAGCTGGAACCTTCTGCTGCCAGTAGTTGATGAGGTTTTGTACCGCCGTTTCCTTGCAGCTGAAGATAGACCTCCTTCTCGTGCTAGTCACAATGTTTACTAGTTATCAGTGTTCATATTTCGGATGTGTTAAAGGTAAGAAAAGAACTCGCTCATTTTCTTATTATTTCACTTATAGTTTTGTTAAAGTGTTAACTTATAGTTTTTATCCTTCAATTTATATAGGACCTTTTATATTTTTATTTTATTTTAATAATGTTCTTAAGTACTATTTATTTCCTTGTAGTACAGAAAGTATAATTAGTTCCAGTTTTTTTTTAATTAGTATAAGAAGAACGTTACCTTAAGTTCAACCATGTTAATACTCCTGAATGTAATAACAGTTTATCGTTATTAATATAATAAAGATAATATCTCTCCTGAGAGTACCGATATTTCCATGGTTAATATTTAGTTCATTTTATATCATTCTGTTATTTATTTCTTGTACCAATTATGCTAAATACTTAATAAAGTTTTGTAAATATTTAGTTTATCTTATCAGTTACGATATTTATATATACAAGAGAAAACAATTAACACTATCTAAAGACTACCTCTTAAAAATATATGTAGTAGCATTTGATTTTAATTTATGAAAGATAGGTTCATAATTCTAAATATTATTCTATCTTAGTTCAATAAGAAGCAAAAATAATGGAAAGATTACATTACTCATTTTACATAAAATTTAATCAGTTTGTTTGACAGTAGAATCTAGTCCATATTATCTAATCCTACTTCCAGTTCTGTTATTAAACATATAATAGCGCAGTTATTCTAATTCAAAAGAAAGAAATTGTATGATAAAACAGTAGATAAATCTAGTCTAATCCTACTCTAGAGCGATTATTATACTCTTCTATTTATTCTTTACAAAGAATAGAATTACTGCAAATAAAATATTTTACAAGGAAATAGTTTTTAACTAGGAACTCATACAACTGTCAGTAAAATATATATTCCAAAAATAGATAAGGAAACAAACTACTACTCTGCAATCGCATCATGCTATCCTTATTTGAATTTTACCCCTGTGCTGGAGTACGGTCTGGTAAAATCCCAGATTTGGAAAAACACAGTGGGTTCTTATTTTTCATCAAAGATTCTATTACTGATTAACTAAAACATTTACATCACTGAACCAGTTAAATATTTTTATCATAACTACAAACATAACATTCAACCATTCACAGTTATTAAAACAAGTACAATTAAGTGACAGAACCTGCTTAATCTTTGGACAACAACAGTAATGGGAGGCCGTTCCTCCCTACCAACTCCTGGAGAGTGCTCAAACGGCGACTCCTCAGGACCCCCAAGCTTGCTCTGGTCTCCCTGGCTAGAAATAGGTGCAGCAGTAGTCAAATACCAGTCTTCAACACTCAGTATCAAATCTGAACTTATCAGTAAGTTCTCCCAGCTAACAAGCTATAATAAACCAAGTTACTGCAGTAATCCTCTCAGAACAACTTCCTTACTGTTTTCCCTTTTTCCCCAAATGAATTTCCTGAATATCATTCCACCTGAATGTTTCTTCTCTGAAAAATATCTGAGCAACCCCAGCTCTATTCATTGGGTACTTTTAAAAGATTGCCTAGGTCTTTTTGGGTTAGTTGTCATTTAATGAGCCACCTGCTCTGATCCCACTTTCTTAGGGGATCATGACCCAAAATATAGGGAAGTTTCCACCTGCAACTTAGGAAGTGTTTGAGGATGTTGCCACTTGTCTTTTTCCCTCCATCTAGTTCCATCCACCAGTTTGACCAGTAACCTCTTTTTAACAGCTCTCCCATGCTGTTGTCTCCACAATTTATTTATTAATAATAAAATATTCTGAATTACATTCCACTTCTGTTGACTCTGCTGAGTCATCAGTTCCTACTTAGCATTAAATTTAACATAATGTCTCAGGAATATAATTAAAACAATTAACATTATTTTACCAATTGGGGTATGTGACACCGACTCTTTGAACCTATGTTCTTGTATGAATGATCTCTGGTTTATTTTATGAAAATTCCCACTATGAGTAATGAATGTTGTTCATAAACAATTAGCTATCTGTTTGTTCTAACATCTTTAAATGTCCATGCGTTTTGAAAGAAGTATCAACTATCTATGATTTTTCATAATGCATGCACAAAAATACATTACTCATTAATAAGTAATAATCTTGCTCCCTAGGGATAGGATAGGTAGTTAGATTTAATTCCTTGTTGTGTGTGATTCAGATGCAAGAGAATCTAAGACGAGAGGTAAGAACCTACACATCACATTGTGACTACTCCTTGTATTCTTAATCAATCTGTATTTTTAGCTAGGCACTTGCACGTCATACTTAAAACTAAAATTACAAAAATATACATGGTGGATTGGGCTGCAACTGGTAAAACCTTTTATTTTTGTCACTTGACCTACGGTAGCTGGACCGCAAACTAGACGGATTCCCTACACCAAACACCCACGGGATAGTTGGGAACATTGACTGCGGAGAATCCCTTGCGGTTGTTGCCTACGAATTTCCAGGCCTCAACAGAAGGGTTCATAGTAAAGAGAAATAAAGCGTTGTTATGAAAACTTATAAACAAGTCCATTTACAGTCTAAAGCGATCTCCAAGGATGTGGTACCAAAAGTTTGACACATATGTACTTGGATTGAATTTTATGATAGATCAGGTCTAGTCATTGAGAGGGGGAGGGGTGAATTAGTGACATAACTTGTAAATCAATTTCTTTTTCTTAGTTGATTATGGTTTGCAGATATAACAATAAATTTGAACACAATGATTTATCATGGAACCCGATTGGGAAAAAACCTCCAACACTTTTCTATTAACTGCAAAAGTTGTTTTACAATATACAATAGAAGGAAGATGTTTTCTTCCTATTTGGATCAACATCCACTGATCAGGATACACCCACATACTTATTTAGTCAGTTACAAATGACAAGGACAAACCTACTCCCCTGCAAGCACCAACCTTCCCTAGCTCCTCTTAGCCACCCTTTGTTCATCAATCTAGAAATGGGATATTCAATCCTGTTGAAATATTATGTGTTATACTCTGAATATCATGACTGCTACTCTACAATAGTCACACATTCTCCTTCACATCTCGACATACTTATAAATGTATTCAACACAACTCTTTATCAAACAAAACACCTTTTTATAAACAACACACCTCTTTATTTACAACCTTATCACCTTTGATTTTTAATAAGACGGTAATTCAATTGTCGAACATATGGAAATGGTAAAATTCAATTTATTCAACAATTATGGATGTAGTTTAATAGCCTTTACTATCTTCTTCGTGTGATCCACCTTCGCCATGACCTATGTCATTTTACATAAATCGTGATAGTGTGAGATGTTTGGTAAGGTTTTACTAAACATGGTGACATCCAATTTTTTCATTCCATTACATATCCTGACAAATTAGCGATCTCGACATTTTGATGTATATTCAATTAGTAGCGAACTTGGTGATCCTCCAAACTTGGAATTATGCCAAATACTCCAATAAAAATGGCAGTCTAACTACCAACTGAAATAAAAAATACACCTAATACAACGATCACTTCATATGACCATCATGTCAACAGATATATAAAAAAATATTAATTCAACGAATGAGATCATCTCCTCGGTAAATCAAGGAATGTTGTCACTTCTTCCAAAAAGTTAGGGGGCCTAACAAGTCATCCTGGGCTCCAAGAACCTAAATCCCCCACGATACCTTTGCACTATGTGTTGAATAACCATAGTTAGGTTGTCATTGATAAACCCAATTGAACATTTTTGCACTTCCAATGTGGGATAAATCCCACTAAATGAGTCAATCGAAACCTTCGATCACTTGATTGAATGGTTGCTGAGTCTTCATAATGGATTCTCTTAACGATCCATGAATGAGAAATCCAATGGAATCAATGTGTCAGAATCCAAAGTCTCATTTCAAAACCCTTGTAGAAATGGTAAGAGATCTTTGCAGGACAATCTTAAAAGATTATCCTCAAAGTTCTTGAGAAACACCAATCCCATTCAGAAACCGGCCTTAATCCCCTTGTAGAGAAAAACATCCCATATAAAAACAACTAATGGAAATGGAAATTCTATCAAGAAAGAAGTCATGAACGAATTGGTTGTATACACCGCGTCAACATATGTTTCTCAAAATGCTTAGCCAGTTTGGGCAAATTCTCCTTCACAAGAATTTCGAACTGAAGAAAGTATTCATGAAGTAGAGGCAGGCCTTCAAAATACATACTTCAAATTTTCATGCCTTTGATAAATGCCACTGTAACCCAAAAGGCTTCCTCCTATTTCATGTAATGATGCATATCTTCATCTCCTCTTCTTCTTGCATCGATCGAGCGCTACCCATCGAACTTCCATGATAGCCATCGCTTTGTACCAGATATAGGCCATGCTTCATATCATAGAGATAAAAGTTGACACCATCAAATACTCTATTTTATGGATATTATTGGATTTGTATTACAATAGAGATATTTCGGTATTTAACTCAACCATTGTCTCATTGTTTCTTTTGGTTCTTCTAGCGTGGCCTGCCACCATTATGAGCAACTTCAGATTGTCCCACTTCAATGATATCATGTAATGCAAAACTTTCTTCAGGAGACCCACTTATGATTCTCCCATCATGGACAATGATACTACTTAGGGATAACCTACTTCTAGGTATGCCAAGCATAGAGAAATATCCATCTTTGTCTTCTCATTACTATTCTCAACGCACATTGCTTATCTATCAATGCCAACCATCTGCTTTGGCATCATACTACCTCATCAATGGCTCTGTCAACATAGACATTTCATCATATTGATGGAACTGGTTTGTTTATAGACATCGAAAACCTGAGATTCTGAAACTAACCGCACTTACCTTATCTCTTAAATAGTTTTCAAAACTCTTTAGCCTCCTTTCTACCCCCAAACTTTGCTTTCTGCATGCACCTTTACATCTTTCTATTCAGAAAGAGAAACTTCATCTTTTCACTCCTTCGAGCCAAGGGTTCCTACCCTTCCACACTTCCCTTTTCTAGTTTGGAAAGCAGAACTCAGCTCATCAACGTTTTGAACTAAGTTTTCTTACTTTCCATACTTCTGACTTCTACACAACACTTCTTCCTGAATTCTGATTTCTAGTTCATAAGTCAGATTGTCAACTTTCGAAGAAAAGCTTCCACACTTTTTCACCTTTCTAGTTTTTGCTTTTCGTCTCGGGATGCAGAACTCACTTTATCATCTTTTATTGCTCGCACTTCTTCAATTCCCAGTTTCTGCACTCCGCTATTCCACGCTGTCGATTCTATCAGACTTCCCTTCGATCGTTGTTCTATCCTCAAGTGTGGATCATGATCTAAACTATACATATCTTCATCTCTCCTCTGTGGAAGTTAACTACGACCATAGATCTATCTTGCAATGTATAGATACCATCGATTTACTGTGTGTAAATCATTCCTTCGTCCCTTGCACATGAATCAATGAATCCTAACTGCAATTCTATGTAAATACATTTTTTTGTGTATTAAATAACTCAATGAATCCAAAAGACACACATACGATCTTATTTCACAATGGTCGTTTATCTGAACCTAAATACAATGGATCGATCATTACAAACAAATACCTCTCTCTCTCTGGGTAAATTTGGGTAGTGTTCTCATTTTGAATAGTCCCTTCAGCCATGTCGTCCAGCTATGTGTTGGCAACTGGTCCTCTGTTTTTTCCAGTATATGTTCACACTTCTTTGAATCTTCAAGTTCCTCTTTCCTTAGACCTACAAAAAAGTTGTCAACTGGTTCTCCTTCATCTGCACATAAATTAATCAAATTTCCTGTCACATAAGAAAACAAAAAATATATTAACATAAATACATCTTTCATCCTAGAATTCTATGTCATAACTCTTTGGCCTTCTTCCCTTTTTCTTGCCTCTATCACATCACTATCCTTAGTTATTTCTTTAACCATAAACTTTCCATCATCTTTTCTGACTTCATATTGTGCTTCCTCCATCAATGTTATGCTTGCATTTGACATTTCCTATTGGTATGTATTTCCTTCAGCCAATGAGTGCACCCCTTATTATCATTTCAATTTCAAAATCATTTACTTGTGAAATTACTTTTAACTCATCTTCATCTTTCCAATAATTCACAATCCTCTTGTCAGTCATCATCAACAATTGACTACTGACTTCCTCTTTCTTACCTCTGAATGGATGAAGAGTATGTTTATTCCCTTTCATTTCAAAGGATAAACATTCCTATTTCCCTCATGTATTGCTTCTCTGTCAAACTACCAAGGACTACCTAATTAAACACAACAAGCATCCATTTCTATGATTTGACATTTTACCTCATCCTGATATTTCCCAATCTGAAACTTTACTTGAAATTGTTCATTCAAAAGAACTTGTTGACCTTTCTGCAACCATGCAACTCTGTATGGTTTTTGATGTACTGTCATCTTTAAATTCATATTGTCCACCATTCATTTAGACACCAAATTATCAGTACTACCACTATCAATAATCAACTTCTAGCACTTACCTTCATCTTTGCAAACTGTCTTAAACAGGATCATCCTTTGAACTGGATGATCAATTAACTTTTTCAATAACAAGGCTTCACATTTTTTAGTGTAATTCAAAACCATCTCTAATTATTTTGGAGCTTCAGCTTCAGCTTCCACTATTTGTGCTCCTCTCTGCCTTGCAACATTCTCAGGACAATCCCATGACATGTGGCCAAGCTACCCACATGTGTAACATCTTACTTGTCCACCTCTTCCTCTGCCTCTTCCTCTTGATTCATTTCTTCCACCTATGTTCTCGTTATTTCTATTAGGATGCACTTGTTGGTTTGAACTGCTAGGGTCACCTATCTATTGGTGTTCCCTTCCTCTAGAGCCTCTCATCTTTTCTTTCTGATTATGTTTTCTCATAAGCTTCTCCTTAGTATTCAAATCAAACTCATACGCTTCTACAATAGATATTAATAACAACAAACCCTATTCATCTTGTATATCAAATCTTATACCATTAACATACCTAGCTACCTTCTTAAGTGTATCTTCCATGTGTCCAGATCTAATATTTGCCTTGTAAAATTCCTCAGTATAATCCCTAACTGTCATTGAATTTTGTTTAAGATTTTTCATTTTCCTAAAAAAAATCAACTTATAATCCTTAGGAAGAAATGTACCTTTCAATTTAGTTTTCATTATGTTCCATTTATTGATCCTGGCTTTGTTGTTCAAGATTATTTCCTCTTTCACACCATTCCAACACAAGGATACATGCCCTCTTAACCTTGTGAAAACAAATCTAACTTGCATGTCCTCCTTTACTTCAGCATAGTTGAAGTGTTTGTTCATAGCATTGATCCAATAAATTAACTCTCCTAGATCCTAGCTTCCTCTGTAGAATGGGACATCATCTCTTAAACTAGAACCTGCACCAAAAATAGGCCTAAACATTCTTACCTTAGTAGCTTCAATAGTTGTTTCCTCTTCCTCTTTAGGTATATCTTCATCACTTGTATCTCCAATGTGCTCATGATGTATTCCAGTTTCTAAGGCTTCCATCCTTGGTCTCATATTTCTTATCTCCTCTCTTAATTATGCATTGGCAACAGGTCTTCCTCGTCTGCCCTGACCTCTTTCAACTCTGACCTCCATCTCCTGACACAACAATTCACTATTAGACACAATTTTCCTGTCACTAATGTCTTGATCTGGATATGTTATTAATACAAGAGTAAAAATAACCTTGCTTTTCATACAGAAAAATTACTCCAACCTCATAAACTAACAATTCACAATCTTTTAGAAACAATAACTATTGCGACCACACTCTCATACCTTCACACAGAATCCCTTGTCTTCTCTAATACCACTCTGATGGAACTGGTTTGTTTACAAACCTCAAAAACCAAAGACTCTAAAACTACCAAGTCTTAACTTATCTCTTAAACAGTTTTCTGAAATGTTTAGCCTCCTTTCCGCACTTCTGCCCCCAAACTTCACTTTCCACATGCACATTTCCGTCTTTTTGTTCGAAAAGCGAAACTTCAGCTTTTCACTCCTTCGAGCCAAGGGTTTCTGCCTTTCTGCACTTCCATTTTCCAGTTCAGAAAGCAAAACTTGGCTCATCAACATTTTGAACTGGGTTTTCTTGCTTTCCTGGCTTCTGGCTTTCGCACAACACTTCTTCCGGAATTCTGATTTTCAGTTCGGAAGTCAACTTTTCAACTTTAGAAGAAAAGCTTCCGTACTTTCACACCTTTCTAATTTGCACTTTTTGGTTCGAGATACGGGACTCACTTTATCAGCTTTTAGCACCCGTACTTCTTCAATTCCTAGTTTTTGCACTCCGCTCTTCTACATCGTCAATTCTAGTGGACTTCCCCTTCAATCGTTAATCTATCCCTAAGTGCGTATCATGATATAAACTATATGGATCTTCATCTCTCCACTGTAGAAGTTAACTACGACCATAGATCTATCCAAGATCTGTCTTGCAATGTACAGATACCATCGATTTACTATGTGCAAATCATTCCTTCATGCTCTGCACATGAAATCAATGAATCCTACTTGCAATCCTGTGTAAATACATATTTCTATGTATTAAATAACTCAATGAATCCAAAAGATAGGCATACGATCTTATTTCACATTGGTCCTTTATTTGAACCTAAATACAATGGATTGATCATTACAAACAGAGACCTCTCTCTCTCTGTGTAATCTCCAAGAGTCTAAACTCTGATATTTTTCCTCATGATTGAACCTTCCTCGAGCTAACTAAGCTCCAATGATCTGCCTAAAATATTCTACGAGCTAACAAGCTCTGTAAGCTAAAGCTTGGCTGATTACTCAAAATAACATAGACTCTATTTATTACAAATGAAGTTCAATTTTCTAGATCCTACATAGAAGGAACGGAACCCTTATTCAACTCTACTGAACCTATGAGTTATCAGTGACTCATTAACTAACTGCTAGAACCACTTTGTTGACCAACTAATTCAAACTTCTCATTTACAAGTGGAAGGACCAAGTGTGCTTATCCAAATTTATTCAGATTTAGATTAAACAATTTATTCATGTGTGAGGCTCTAGGTCTCCTTAGGGTTCAACTAACTTTGGTGAAGTCATGGGTGAATTCATCTTCATGAGCCTATGCTCCTGCATCACATATTCACCATAATATCAACACATATGAAATGTATGCAATACTGTCAATGCCATCAATCCCTATTATCATCATCAAAAATATATTTTTGATGCCAATGCCATCAATGCCAACCTGTATTGCCACATTGCCAACAATCTCCCCCTTTGGCATTGATGGAAATACTATTTACATTTCTCCCCCTTTGACATCAAGGGAAAATAGTTGAATGACTCCCCCTCGCTTTGATCATTGTCTCCCCCTAAACTGATTCCAACTGATGCATTATTTTCTTGAGAGATTAGATTGGAAGAGAGACTACTCCTAATCTTTGCTTGAGATATTCAAATACATCTCTGCTTAAGGGTTTAGTAAAAATGTATGCAAACTATTCTTGTTTTGGTACATATTCCAATTTAGTGTTCTTATTTGCATCTTGATCTCTTATATAGTGGTATTTTATTGGAATTTGTTTTTCTTTGGAGTTCTAGACAGGTTTCTTGGAGAGACTTATAGAACTTGTATTATCACAGTAGATAATAGTAGGTTCTTCAAACACTACTATGATGTCTTGTAAGGTTTGTTTCATCCATTCCACTTGTGTGCAACATTCTGTTGCTGCAATATACTCAACTTAAGTGGTAGACAGATAAATTGAGTTATGTTTTTTGATTTTCCAAGATACCAATGATTCTCCCAAGAAGAATGCTCCTCCACTTGTACTTTTTTTTTCATCTACAGAACCTTCCCAATCTGCATTTGAGTAGGCCTTCAAGGAGAACTAATTCTTTTTAGGGTACCACAATCCAAGATCTATGGTTCCTTTTAAATACCTAAATATTCTTTTCACAACTTGAACATGGCTCTCTTTTGGTGCATATTGGAATCTAGCCACCATTCCAACAACTTACTTGATATCAAGTCTGGAAGATGTTACATAGAGTAAACTCTCAATCATTGATCCGTAGTGTTTTCAATCTACAACCTTGAACTCATCTTCCTTGCTTAGTTTGCATCCTACTGTCATAGGTGTACAAATAGATTTGCAATCTTCTAACTAGAATTTCTTGAGCATATATTTAACATACTTGGACTGATGGATGAAGATTCTCCTTTGTACTGTACTACTTGTAATCCTAGGAAGAAATTCAGTTCACCAAGCAAAGACATTTCAAATTATTTTTGCATCCTCCTAGAAAATTCCTTACTCATTTTTAATCATCACTACCAAATATAATATTATCAACATACACTTCCACAATAATCATTCTATCATCAACAATTTTACAATAAATATTACTGTCTGTTGATCCTATTTTGAGGACTTGTACTTGTAAATAAGAATCTATCCTTGCATACCATGCTCTGGGTGCTTGTTTTATCCCATAGAGTGCTTTCTTTAGTCTATAGACATAGTCTCCTTTATCTGTTAATTGAAATCTTTCTAGTTTCTCAATATAGACTTCATCTTCTAAGTTTCCATTGAGAAATGTTGACTTGACATCCATCTGGTATAATTTCAATTTTTTTGTATCTGGAAAAGGCTAACAACATCCTAATTGCCTCTAATTTGGCCACGGGTGCAAAATTTTCTTCAAAATCTACTCCTTCAACTTGAGCATGCCCTTTACATACCAATCTGGCTTTATTCCTGATTACTTGCCCATTTTCATTTACTTTGTTTTTAAACACCCATTTAGTTCCATGACATTCTTATTTTCTGGTCTCGGGACCAGTTCCCAAGTTTTATTCTTTTTAATTTGTTCCAATTCTTCATTCATAACATTGACCCAATTCTCATATTTTCATTCCTCTTTGATTGAGTTGGGCTTAATATGTGCCAAGAGTTCTATTTCTGTTTGATACAACAATTGTCTTCTTGTATGTACTCCAGTGCTTTTATCTCCAATAATTAGGTCTTCAGTATGATTCCTTTGAGTTATTCTTGAGGGTTTATTTGTGTCTATTCTTGGGGATTCTTATTTGATCTATAATTATTGAATATATTCCTCTTCTTCTTTGGTATCCATTTCATCTTCTCATATATCTTCCTTTTCTTCTTCATCTGCTTCTGTACCAACTGAATTGTCAACATCTTCGTCTTCATTGTCAATTATGGTCTCTTGATGTTTGGTATTCATTGTTTTTAAATCACCCACTTTAACATCTGCACTCTCAAGAATCTTATGTAATCTAATATTGTATCATCTTTATTCTTTCTTGGTAGAAGCATATCCAAGAAAGATACCTTCATCAGATCTAGCATCAAATTTAATGAGATTCTCATCAAGCCTTTTGATGTAACACTTACTTCCAAAGACCCTGAATTATTTTATTGAAGGAGCTCTCCCAAACCATATATCATAAGGATTCTTATTACTATTAATCTTGATCCAACCACTATTTAATATGTGTACTATGTTTCTTAAAACTTCCCTCCAATATCCATCAGACAATCTTTATTTATTGAGCATAGTCCTTACAAGCTCCTAGACTGTTCTATTCCTCCTCTCAACAATCCCATTTTTCTCAGGCGTTCTGGCAGTAGATAATTGTCTCTTAATTCCATGGGTTTCACAGAAGAGATCAAACTCCTTTGAGGTGAACTCATTACCATTATCTGATCTAAGGAAATTTATTTTTCCTCTATTTGATTTTCAAAAAGGTTTTTAAAATATTTGAACTTATTAAATTCTTATGATTTTTCCTTGAGAAAAAATACCCAAGCCATTCTACTAAAATCATCATTGAACATCATAAAGTAGGACTCTCATTGCAAACTTTTGGTCCTTGTAGGTCCACAGAGGTCAGTGTGAACCAGCTCTAAAGGTTTTGAGGTTGAGTATTCTTTTGTTTTAGATCTTATTCTAATTTGCTTCCCTAGTTGACAATGTCTACATATAATATTTGAAGGTTTTGTGATTTTTGGCAAGTTTCTTACTACCCCAATATTTTTGTCTTTCACTAAATTATCAAACTTAATGTGCTCCAACCTCCTATGCCATAGCCAACTTTCATCCACTAAATTTATACGACATTCCTCATGCGGTTTTGTATTTAGTATATATACATTCTCAAGAGTTCTAGGAGCAGTGCCAACCAATTTTCCTGAGTCCTTTCTCCTAATCTCACATTTCTAGGATCAAATGTGCAAATGTTCCCCCGATCACAAGTTTGGCTGGAAATTAATAGGCTAGGTTTCATATTTTCAACAAGAAACACATTCTTGGCTTTGTCTTTTCCCAAATTCACAATTCCTTTCCCAATAATATTACCTAAAGCATTGTCACCAAATGTAACTTTACCCTTATGTTTCTTTAATTTCAAAAAATTGTCCTTATCTCCTATCATGTGTTTTGAACAACCATTGTCAACATACCACATATCTCCTTTATCTTGGGATTTCAAGGCAATAAGGCATTCCTCTTTTGATGTGTTTTCTTTCCAAAGATTCTTTTGCTCTTTAATGAACTTTGGTTTTTCTGAGACTTCCATTTATCTACAATTACTTGCTTTATGTCCATAGTTATGAAATTTTAAGCATTCTAAGTGTTAGTTTTTCAACATTAAGCTAGCATTATGTTAGGATATTTACTGAGAGAATAACAAGTACAACAATCAAACACAAGAGACAATGAACACAGTGTTTTTGATCAGGGAAACCATAAATGGAGAAAACCCTGCAACTTCCTCAGAGATAGAATCAACAGAAGATGTAAAACCCCAAAACAGTAAGATGCACTCCCGACAGCAATAATATTCTTCTTGTCTAGGCCCAGTGTCTTCTCCTTCCTCAAGTATGTGCTACACTTGAGTGTGTGAGTGATGTGTGCTAAATAGAGATCCCAGCTCTCTATTTATACTAATTCCAACATGACTAAAACCCTACTAGGGCCAACCTCTACTGGGAGAGTCTAATAACCCTAGTGCCCCGGAATTGCAGGGACTTTAACCCTTACACAATCGGAGGGTTACCCACTATGTATTGACATGACTTGTTTACATTATTGATCCTCTCAATCAGAACATCAGGGCATGACAACATGACTCAAATACATAATAGCTACATCCCGAAATAAACATCGGGTTACAATACATAAGATACATAGATGAATACATTCTGAAGTTACAAATACATCAACACTCCCTCTTAACTAGGAAGATATTCTTTCGACGCAATTTTTAGCACTGGTCTTCTTCTCTGTATCAACTGGATCATCTCGTCAGCTGCATCTTGATTCTTCTGAGTCTCCAAGTCATCTTCATCTTCAAGTCATCTTCATTCTTCGAATTTGGATCATCTCTTGATCTGGATCATCATGGGACATCATCACTGTTTTTGGATCATCTCTCGATCTGGATCAACATCACTGGATCTGGATCATCACTGGATTTGGATCATCATCACTGGATCTAGATCATCACTCAATATAGATCATCATCACTAGACTAGATCTGGATCATCACTCAATCTGGATCTGGATCTGGATCATCTCTCGATCTAGATCATCACTCAATCTGGATCTGGATCTGGATCATCTCTCGATCTGGATCATCACTGCTGGATATGGATCATCACTCGATCTAGATCTCTCATATTCATCATAACTGGATGTAGATCATAGCTCGATCTGGATCTCACTTGGTCATCATCATTTCAGTGCTATCTCATTATAGGAATTTCTACAGAGCCAGCCTTCTTTCATGCTGGGTGTATGCCTACCTCCTCATAGGTCTTTGGTAGCCCTTACATCTGACCTACTCGTCAGAATGGCCAGCACTCACATCTGACCTACTCGTTAGAAAGGCGGTAGCCCTTATATCTGATCATATAGGACCTAATCCTATAGTCACATTAGAATGGCTAGCACTCACATCTAACCTACTCATCAAAAAGGTAGTAGCGCTTACATCTATGTAGGAGATCATCCTACATCAGAATGTCCAGCACTCAGATCTGACCTACTTGTCAGAATGGCGTATCCCTTACATCTATCCTACTCAATAGAATGGATAGCACTCACATCTGACCTACTCATCAAAAATGTGGTAGCCCTTTATATCTGATCATATAGGACCTAATCCTACAATCACATTAGAATGGCTAGCACTCACATCTGACCTACTCATCAGAAAAGCGGTAGCCCTTACATCTATGTAAGAGCTCATCCTACATCAAAATGGCCAGCACTCACATCTGACCTACTGGTCAAAATGGCAGTAGCCCTTACATCTGTCCTACTCGACAGAATGGCCAGCACTCACATATGACATGGGAGCAACCAAATCCTTTAGCCATGAACAGAATGGCTTTGCCCTTATATCTGACCTGCTCGTCAGAATGGTGGTAGCCCTTACATCTGTCCTACTCGACAGAATGGCCATCACTCACATCTGACATGGGAGGAACCAAATCCTTTAGCCATGAACAGAATGGTTCTGCCCTTACATCTGACCTGCTTGTCAGAATGGTGGTAGCCCTTACATCTATCCTACTTGAAAGAATGGCCAGCACTCACATCTGACATGGGAGGAACCAAATCCTTTAGCCATCAACAGAATGGCTCTGCCCTTATATCTGACTTGCTCATCAGAATGGATTTGGGACTCATCACTTTTTCTTGGAGGAAACCTCGATCTAGAGAACACCAAGCTTCTCCCTGAAGTACTCAAACTTCACTCTGGCTAATGGCTTTGCCAACACATAAGCTATATGTTCCTCCGTTGCAACATACTAGAGCTTCACTGCTCCTCTTTGTACCATATCCCTGATATAGTGATACTTGATCTTGATATGCTTCGACTTGTCATGGAACACTGAATTCTCTGACAACTTTACACAACTCTGGTTGTCACAATGTATACAAGTAGCATCCATCTGGAGATCAAATAAATCAGACAGTAGCTTCTTCAGCCATACTACCTGACAACTAGCTGAACAAGCTACGACATACTCTGCTTCAGTTGTACTCAGTGCCACATGGAATTGCTTCCTGCTAAACCAAGAGATCACACCTAATCCCATACTGAAGCAACACCCTGAAGTTCTCTTCCTATCGATGGCACTTCCTACCCAATATGAATCAACATAACCCTCCAGGTTAATCTTTTGATTCACATCATACTTGAGCCCATAATCAACTGTACCCCTCAAGTACCTCAGAATATGCTTTTCAACAATCAAGTGAACATTTCTCGGATTTGTCAAGAACTGGATCAAGGTGTTCACAGCAAAGAAAATATATGGTCTCATGTTCATCAGGTACATCAATGACCCAATCATCTAACGATACATCATAGCATCAACCGTCTCTGAAGAAGCATCATTCAATAGCTTCAGGTTCGATGCCATAGGTGTGGCCATAATATTCTAGTCCATCATCCCAAACGTCTTCAGGATCTATACTGCATACTTCCCTTTTCCAAGGAAGATTCCATCCGTACTTTGCCACACCTCCATACCTAGAAAGTAATGCATCATACCCAAGTCCTTCATCTTGAACTGAGCAGCAAGATTTCTCTTTGTAATCAACCCATCCATACCTGTCACAAATAGATCATCTACATATAGTAGAAGCATCACTGGGTTGTCATCTTTAACCTTGTAGTAAAGGTTGGAATCTCCTTTACTCTTGGTAAAGCCCAAACTGGATAGAAAGCTATCAATTTTGTCGTACCATGTCCTAGGTGCCTGTTTCAAACCATACAGGGATTTCTTCAATATGCATACATGAGACTCTCTGTCATGTGTCTCAAAACTGAGTGGTTGTTCTACATACACTTCCTCTTCCACTACACCATTCAAGAAAGCAGTCTTGACATCCATTTGGTGTATCTTCCATTTCATCATTGCAGCCAGAGCAAGTACTGATATGATGGAAGTGTATCTAGGTATAGGTGAAAAGGTCTCTTCATAGTCTATTCCCTCTTTCTGAGAGAAACCTTGAGCTACAAATCTTTCCTTATACTTTTCAATGCTACCATATGTATCATGTTTGATCTTGTAGATCCATTTGGAAGTTACAACTAACTTCTTGTCTGGTCTTGGGACAACATCCCAAACATCATTCTTCATGATCGATTAGTACTCTTTGATCATAACATCCTTCCATTCTTTCCGTTCTGCCGCTTCTTCATAATTGGAAGGTTCTTTATCAATGAAATGACATAGTAAAGCTACATACCCGAAACAGGATCTAGTCCTCTTTCTTTCTCTGTGATTCTCTTCTGGAGCCCCATATCTTTCCGCACCTTGGATAACTTCTCATGCCCAAGTAGGATTCCTCTTATGAGGATTCTTCTCCAGAGGTGGATCTATAGGTGTTTGTGGTTCTTCAATTTCTTAATCTTCTTCTCGAGTTTCTTCATTCATGGTTGTGTCATGAATTCTGGGTGCTTCTACTTCTTCAGGTTCTTCAGCAGGTCTCTTCCTGGATTTGTTGTAAGTTGTGTCTTCATCAAATGTCACATCCCTGCTGATGTCAAAATTCTTATATCCTGGGAAATATATTCTGTAAGCCTTCGAACTTTCAGAGTATCCCACAAATATACCCTTCTTTCCTAAAGGATCTAATTTAGTCCTCTTCTCTTTTGGAATGTGGATGTACACAAGACAGCTGAATACTCTGAGATGGATGACTTCTGGTTTCTTGTCTGAGAAGACTTATTCAGGAGTCTTGTTCTTGAGTACTCTATGTGGAGTACGGTTCTATACATACACTGCTGTTCTGGCAAATTCTACCCAAAGATGCATAGGAAGGTCTTGATCATGAAGCATTGCTTTTGCAGCTTCCATGATAGTTCTGTTCTTCCATTCTGCAACCCCATTCTATTTTGGATTATAAGGAGTGGACAACTCCCTCTTAATCCCTAATTCTATGCATAGCTCTTTGAATTAATTTGAAGTCAATTCTCTGCCATTATCTGATCGAATGGTATTGATCTTCTCTTCAGTATGGTTTTCTATCAAGGATTTAAATTCTTTGAACTTACTGAATACTTCATCTTTGTTCTTCTTGAAGTAAAACCATGTCTTCCTAGAAAAGTCATCAAATAAAAGAAACATAATATGCATACCTGCTTAGAGAGTTTGATGACATAGGACCACATACATCGGAGTGGATGATTTCAAAGATTCCTTTTGCTTTGCTTTCACTGCTTGGAAATGTATTTTTTGTATTCTTTCCTTTTGCACATCCTTTGCAAACCCCATCATGTTTTGCTTTAATTTCTGGAAGACCTTCGACAGCTTTGCTTGCAATAGGTAGTGCTCTGTAATGCACATGTGCAAGCCTTCTATGCCAAAGTTCACTTGGCTCTACTGTGTCATGGACCAAGGCTTGTTCTGGATGGCCCTTCAATTTGTATAATCCTCCTTCTTGTTCTCCAATTACTACTACATCATTGATAGTCTTTCCTTTTGGCCACATGATGACTTGACCATCTATTAATGCAACCTGCATTCCTTTTGCATATAATGCTGATATGGAGAGAAGGTTCTTCTTGAGTCCTAGCACAAACAATACTTCTTTCATTGTTAGGGATTTTCCAGAGTCTAACTTATATGAAGATTCCCCACTACCTTTTATTGGATATTGGTATTCATCTCCTAGATTTACCTTGTGAGGTGATTCATACTCTGATAGTCTCACAAAGGATTCCTTGAATCCAATCATATTTTTGGAAGCCCCACTGTCTATAAGCCAATCATCACTACCATGAGTAATGTTACCTATGAGAGCTGATATCATAACATATTCATCCTTGCTTGAAGAATCTTTATTTTCGTATCTGGATCTTTTTCTGGATGGTTCATCATCCTCTGCAGCATGAGCATGATGTCTTCTTTTATTACTCTTCTTTACTATCTTTTGTTTGTTAGGACAATTCCTTGCATAGTGTCCTATGGAACCATGAGATATTCTCTTGCTTGACTTGGAGTGAGACTTGGGGTGTACCGTAAGAGCTTGGTCTTCACTTCCCATCTTCTCTTCTCAAGCTGCTATCTGAGCTTATTCTTGAGAGCACTATTCCCATAGTTTTCTAAACTTGACTAACTTCTTCCTAGCACAAATTCCTTGGATGAAAGAATCCCATGACCTAGGAAGGCCATTCAATGTAGTCATTACAATATCTACATTTTCCACTTCTTCATCAACTGCTTCTAGTTGCTCTTTGATATGAGAAAATCTTGTGAAGTAAGACTGGATTGTTTCTGCATTCTGAATCTTCACATTCTTTAGTTGGTTTCTCAGGGTCATCTTCCTATTGATGTTCTTCCCTTCAAACAATTTGGTTAGGGCATCAAACATAGCTTTAGGTGTCTTGAGAGAGGACATCTATGGGATAAGGTGATCCTTGATAGAATCAGCAATGATCCTCTTTTCCATAACCATGTTCTTCTTATGTAAGGCCTTTTCCTCGTCTCCCTTTAGAACTGGAACCTCCTCATGGATGTAGGAGTCTAATTCATTTTCTTCCAGGACCAAGGAGATCCTATACTTCTAGGCTCGAAAGTTATCATCTCCCTCAAGATTTTCATCAGGCTTGGTATGATGAGACATCTTAACTGAGAACCTCAAATGGAAATACAAAATATTTTAGATCTTACCAGGTTCAAGATGTCTGATCTGAAACTTGAGTTGAAATCCTACAAAGTTGGTTCAAGAGCAAATTAGGGTTTTGATTTTTTGGAGTTCTATCCACCCAAATGCCTTGAAATTTGTACCTAACTTCTATTTTGGGGAGGAGATCAATCCAGGCCTGGGCTCACTGAAAAATTCCTCTTCTCTGAAAATCTCTAATTTTCGACAACAATAACAGGTCCAAAACTGAAAAACCTCATAATTGGATTTTGCTTCGACAGAAAGATGCACCCTAAGGAGGAGAGTTGTTCCACCTTACTTTTGCTGAAAATATATGGAGGAAGATCCACAAACTAGGAATCCCTAGTTCCTGCAGCTGCATAGTGTCTTCTTCTCAGGTTAGCTCTGATACCATGTTAGTTTTTCAACATTAATCTACCATTATGTTAGGATCTTTACTGAGAGAATAACAAGTACAACAATCAAACACAAGAGACAATGAACAAATTTTTTGATCAGGGAAACCATAAATGGAGAAAACCCCACAACTTCCTCAGAGATAAAATCAGCACAAGATGTAAAACCCCAAAATAGTAAGATGCACTCCTGACAGTAGTAATCTTCTTCTTGTCTAGCCCCTGTGTCTTCTCCTTCCTCAACTATGTGCTACACTTGAGTGTGTGAGTGATGTGTACTAAATAGAGATCCCAGCTCTCTATTTATACTAATTTTGACATGACTAAAACCCTACTAGGGCCGACCTCTACTAGGAGAGTCTAATAACCCTAGTGCCTCGGAACTGTGGGGACTTTAACCCTTACACAATCATAGGGTTACCCACTATGACTTAACATTACTTGTTTACATTATTAATCCTCCCGATCGGAACATCGGGGCATGGCAACATGACTCAAATACATAATAGATACATCCTGGAATAAACATTGGGTTACAATACATAAGATACATAGATGAATACATTCTGAAGTCACAAATACATCAACACTAAGTTTCTTTCTTGTAGAGGTGCAAAGGAGTTATAATTTATGCTCTTAACTTGATCAACTTTGGTTGTATTTGAGGTTATAGTTCTTAATCCTCAAGTTAACCTTCCATAAGCTCTACAATTCATAGCTTTGTGTCTGAAGTTAGAGCTTGCAAAGCAATAACCAAAGAAAATGTGAGGATACATGTTTTGATAAACCTTCTTTGGTGTTTTTTTGAATTCGTTTTTTATGGGTGTAAATAATCCTCTAGAGTTCTGATCATTGTTTGTCTTTTCTTCATATTTCTTCTTGAATGTACTGAGGAGATAAGATGCATAATATTTTGAGTTAACTTGGTTTTATTCTTCAGAATAATCTATTCCATTTTTGTTATTTGGATCCCTTTGTGTGGTTAAAATCCTATCTAAGAATTTAGAGCTATTTTCATATTTTGTTTGGATAAATTTTGCATCAAGCTCTTTTCTTAGGTGGACTAATTATGCCTCCATTATTTCATAAGTTAGTTGTTTCTCTTTAAGAGACTTTCCCAGACTTTATTCCATCCTATTTTCATTTAGGATTTGGTTTTTCAGGTTGTTCATGATTTTCTCCATCTCTTTTTCTTTATGTTCATGTTTTTCCTTTTGTTCGACTACAAAAATTTCTAGTTGTCTATATTTGTTTTTCTATCTTCTTAATTCATCCAAGGCACTGAGAATTTATTCTTCCATATTAACCTTTACTTCACCTTCTGGCTCTCCCTCAAGCTCAATTTCTTCTATCTCATTAGACTCTTCAATACCTAGAAAAATGAATTCATCACCATTGTCACTAGACTCAGATGAACTGTTCTTCTCTTATTTTGAGTAGAAATTCCTTTTTCCTTTGTAATTATTTTTATTATAGTGGGATTTTCCCTTTTTCTTGCATTGTGTATTTGTGTCATATTCATCTTTAGATTCTTCCTTGCGATAAGGACACTTGGCTGCAAAGTGCCCAACTTTTCCACAATTAAAACATTTGAAAGGAAGTTTTCCTTTTTACTTCCATGATCCTTTCTAAAGTTTCTTAATAAAATTGGATTCGTCTACATTAGATTCTTCGTGATGGCTGGGTTGAGGTTTTTTCTTCTGATTTTTTTGTTTTCTTGAGAACCTTGAAGGATTCCTCTCCTTTTTGGAGGTTCTCATGACTTAATATTAACTCATAGGCTATGGGGATTCCATACAATTCATCCATGGCGAGTTGATCTAGATTATCTCGGTCTTCAAGAGTGAACACTTCAGGATTATATAACATAGGAAGTGTTCTCAGTATCTTTTCAAATATATCATTGTATGGCACTTATACTCCCAATCATTTGATTGCATTAACAGTACTATCAACTCTTTCGAATTAATCTGAGATATTTTCTTCATCCTTCATTTTTAGACCTTCATATTGTACTTTGAAATATTGAAGTTTGGACCTATTTACTTTGGAATATCTTGCATATATGGTTTCCAATTTATCCCAGATTTGTTTTGCATTTCCATAGTTTAGTACTTTATCAAGGACCTTCTTACTCAGTCCAACTTGTAATGTATTTAAATCCTTTGCATGTTCCCAAAATTTATTATTGTCTTCTTCTTCTACGAGAGTGACTTTTGGAACATCATATCCTTTTTCAAATAATGCCCGTACTATTAGAATTTGACTGCCATTTAGATCTTCAAGAAAACAGTTCTAATAATGTTTGCTTCAAAATAATGGAGAATGAATATAAAAATTGAACAAAGCAAACCACACAGGAAACAAACAAGTATTGCTCAGGAATTTATAGTATCATTCACCATAATAAAATCTGGTGTTACAATAGTTTACATAGGAAAAAAATTTGAATGCATGACATGCAATTCGAATCTATCCACTGGATCTGATTGTAGCTAACTGACCATATAACTCGTGGTGTGTCAATCAATGTCGGAGTCCAATAGATCAACTACCAGATGTCCAACAACTCAAACAATTTGTGACAGCTAGTTAACTCAGTGCAACTGAGTGTGGTAGGTGGGCAAAGGCTCCTACTCCACATGCAGCCATCCATTATACATGCAAATATTGCGCTAGATAATTGATTGTGAACTAATTGAAAGTAAATGGGGGATCACTGAGAATAAATAGTACTAACTCCAACTAACTGAAGTAGGTTGGTGCCAGGACTCCCAGTGGATCCTAAAATGTAGGGATTGTTCTAGGAGGCACCCAAATTGATGCATACACTTGCAGTAAGTGGAAGTTAACCTCTAGCAGTGTTCCCCACACTCAAGTGACTGGTACATGTCACCCCATTAGTCCAAGTGTACCCAATGTTACTAGTGGACCCAATTAATTAATTAAGGTTCCTAAGTTAGGCTAAATAATCTAATAGATAGTATGGTCAAGGGAGGATTAATAATCCTAACACCCCCCCTAAATCCTAACTTGGACAACAGTGGGCCCTAGTAAAAAGACAATAGGTCACCCAAATAAAATCTAAAATACAGAATGATGCTTAATACAATGGAGGAAATAGGGGAAAACTTCATGGGAACCCCCCCACCCCCCCTCAAAATAAGCAGGAATACAAATTTTGAAAAAACTTGTGAAACTTTTTGCTACTATTTGAAGCACTATGCAGTAGCAGTATCTTGGTTCTGTGCAGGTGAACCCATGAATCCAAACAATTTTCTTATGTCTAGAGGAATATTCCTCTTTGTAAAAATAACAATGCACTCAATTGAATCACAAATATAAACAGTTGCACGGTGAAAACTGGACCCATGTAGAGGAGTTGAAATCATCTGAAGAGAGAAAAAGGTTCTTGGGAATTTGAACCATGTGAGGAACACCCAAGAACCTGATATATTTCATCGTTTAACAGAAAACCATGAGTGGTAAAATCATCCCCAAGTGTTAGGAGTAAGTGTCCAAACGGATGCAAAATTTCTTCCTCTTTACTAGTTCTGTGAGGAGATGAGCATGTGACCAAAGGTAGAGAAGCCCTAGGACTGTGGAGAGCGAATACTTGAGATCCATAATATGATATAGCTTCAGAAATATCTAATAATTCACAGCATATAATATCAGCAATGTCATAAGAGAAAACTAACATCGAATCCTTAGCAACAAAATTGAAGGAGACTTACGGTGCTTGATTTGTCACACCAAAATTGACGAAACCGGCTACAATAATGACTGAAAGATATTGAATATTAAAACTTGAACCACATATTATCATATCAGAAAATAAATCATATCCAAAAAGTTTCATATTGTGGAAATTGAACCCATGTGATAGAACAATTGCACTCACAAAATTGCTAATCAAACTTGCAAATTTACACACAAAAAAGACTGAAATTGGAGCATAACACTAATATGTATTGAATAAGTGTACAATAGCCAACCTTGTGAATTCATAGGCTCTAGAAATAAATAATTACATGAGAGATTCAAATGCATAAGGATGCCATTCGAAATAGTCAAAAGCAGGCTTACTAAATCTAGTCAAATCCCTCATAGGTGCATAAAGTAGTTTCCAAATCTGCCGAGGAGCTCACGAATTGGAAAAGTAAAGTAGGAAAGATAATAGGTGAAGGAAATACAACTCATACATTCTTTTATGAGGATAAAATAATGGAGGATGATGAGGGAAAAAAACAAGTCAACTGCATCTAATCTTACTTTCCCTTTTGCCATAAAACTCAGTAAAGCAAGCAATAAAGCAGAAAAAGAAGACATGCACTAGGGAGGATCTGGAATAAATTAGATATGCTAAATATGGATTCTAGGAGGTTTCCCAAGTGATCCATGACTCATTTTTATCAAGTTTGACTTCTAGGACAAGTGGAAGACAACTTGCATAGAGTGGAATATTGGAAACTAGGAAAATAAGACAAAAATGGATTAATTAATGTCTAAGGTAGCTAACTATGGGTTGATTATTATAACACCCCCCCTTAAGCCTGAATTATGAGTAAATATTATAAAAATATGGGGCCTCGAAACAAGGATTAGTCACCCTTTACATACTACATGTCCATTTAACCAAGGAAAGAGACAAAAACCCAGTGGGAAAATCCTCCCTTAAACATGGACAGTAAAACAAAATTTGAAAATATTGTCATGAATCATGCTTCATAGAATGATCAGCAATCCCCAACAGTGATTTGATATTTATGAATGTCTTCTCACAAAAAAATTTGGTGAAGATGTCAGCTACTTGTTATGAAGATGCACAGAAGAGTACGTGAATGGTGCCATCATGCACAAGCTGTCTGATGTAGTGCATATGCATCTCAATGTGTTTGGTTCTCTATATATGAACTAGATCATTGCATATTTGAATGGTGCTTTGATTATCACAATATATAATAGTTGATAACTTTGATTCAAAGCCACACTCACCAAGTAACCCCTGCAACCATAAACATTGAGTTATTTCATTTACAACTCCTCTGTACTCTGCTTCTGTAGATGAGAGTGCAATGGCACTCTGTTTCTTGCTTGACCAGCTGATTGGTCCTTCAGCAAGCATGAACACATATCCTGATGTTTACTTTTTATCTTTGTTGTCACCTGCCCAATCACTATCAGTAAAACCAATCAAATCAAGATCATATTTAGCTTTATAGAAGATCCCATGAGTTCTTGTTCCCTGAACAAAGTTAAGGATCCTTTTGTCTACTCTCCAATGGATCTCATGAGGCTGATCCATGTATCTTGAAGCCACACTTAATTCATAGTAAATATCAGTTCAAGTGTGTGTAAGGTATAGCAAACACCCAATCAGTTCTCTATAGAGTGTACTATCTACCATAGGACAAGAACCTGCTTCTTCAAGCTTAACTCCTGAAAGGAAGGGAGTCTTGCTTGGATTGCAATATTTCATGTTGAAATTGTTCAAAAAATCCAAAGCATACTTGGACTGATGTAATTTTATTCCATGTTGGGATTGAGCAATTTCGAGACCCAAAAATTGGCTCAAAAACCCCAAATCAGTCTTAGAAAATGCATGGTTCATTGCATCCTTCAAGGAGGAAATTTATTTCTTTGAGCTTCCTGTAATCAGAAGGTCATCCACATATAAGAAAATAATCATCAAAGAACCATGAATCAGCTTCAAATAAATATTTGGATCAGACATGCATCGAACAAAACTCAATGACAACAGAAAGCTATCAATCTTGACATACCAAGCCCCGGGGGCTTGCTTAAGCCCATACAATGATTTCTTTAGCCTACACACAAAAGATGGATTAGTAAAAAACCATTGAGGCTGCTGCATTTAAATCTCTTCAGTAAGATCTCCATTCAGGAAAGCACACTTCACATCCATGTGATGTACCTCCCACTACTTCGAAGATGCAATGGCTAAGGCTAGCCTAATGGAGTCCATCTTTGCTGCTGGTGCAAAGGTATCATTGTAGTCAATACCATGTACCTATGAGTATCCCTTGGATACCAATATTGCCTTATATTTCAAAGTTGAACCATCAGAAGCAAACTTAGTTTTGAAAACCCACTTACATTGAACTAGCTTCTTCGCTGGGGGGAGATCAACTAGCTCCCAAGTGTTGTTCTTCTGGAGTGAGCTGAATTATTATTTCATAGATTCTTCCCATATTGGATCATGTGCTGCATATTCATATGTCTTTGGGTCTGATTCAACCATCAGATAGCATTTATCTGCAAACAAAGGGTCTTTCATGCTTAGGGCACTTTCAAACTGAGATCTAGTCCTCCTAGGATCACTAGGATTTCTAGCTAGTTCCCCAGCTTCATGAATGGTATTTGCTTCCCATTTTGGTCTTGTAGGAATGTTAGGATTTGAAATTAAATAATCATTATTAGACATATCAGAATCATAAAACTCATTTGTCTCTTCACTTACATTCAATGGTTTCGGTGGTGAAGAAGACTCTCCTACTTCAACTGGTGCTAAAGGCTCTTCTTGGAACTGAACACTCATTTCAATAAAGGATTTGTTTGTGGTCAAATTGATAATATTGTACCCTTTTGAATATTTAGAGTACCCAGCAAATAGACACTCTTAGCTTTGGGGTTGCAAAGCCTTCCTCTTTTCTGTTGGAATTCTAGCCCAAGCCCTAGAGCCAAAAATCCTGAAATGGGTCACATCTGGCTTGTGCCCACTCCATGCTTCTAAAGGAATAATACCATAAATTTTTTTATGAGGAACCCTATTCTGGATATAAGATGCACAGTTTCTAGCCTTGGCCCAAAACTTTGGTGGAAAATTCTTAGCCTCCAACATACAGGTTGCCATCTCTTTGAGTGATCTGTTCTTTCTCTCAGCATCACCATTTTGTTGTGGTGTGTAAGGGATTGAATGCTGCATATGAATACCTACATATTCACAATATTCAATGAAATCAGACTTGACATACTCACCACCATTGTCAGATCTGAGGATCTTGAGTTTCCTCCCAAACTGGTTTTCAACCAAAGCCTTAAAGACTTTGAAGAGGCCAAAAACTTCATACTTATGCTTCAGGAAGTAAACCCAATAGTACCTGGAAAAGTCATCTATGAAATTTAATGCATATTTGTCCTGAATCATTGAAATATGAGGGAATGAACCAGCAACATCACTATGGATCAACTCAAGAGGTGCAGAGGTTCTCTCATGACTAGCTCTCTCAAATTTATGCTCTAGGTGTTTTCCTAGGACACAACCTTGACAGACTCCCTTGGAAAACTTAATCTTTGGTAACCCTATGACCATTTATTTTTCACTTAGATCAGAAATATACTTATAGTTAATATGGCCAAATATTTCATGCCAAATCTTGCTTGTTTCTTTAGCATGAATCAGAAGAACATAGAGGTTTGAGTAGGGTAGAAAATGTGAAAACCAGTATACCTTCAAAGTGTAATCTACAACTCCTTTTGCAATGACTTTACCACTCGATATCTCCATGATCTCAACATCATCAGGGGATAATATGACCTTATTTGGAGACCCGATGTGGGTCATCTGATACACTAATAAGAGGTTAAAGGAAAGACCTAAAACATAAAATACATTGCTGAAATTACCATGGTCAAGATCAATCCTTCCTTTTCCCAAACTGTCAGTCAGAGAGTCGTCTCCCAACACTATTGGTGGAACTTTCGACATGTCAAGAGAGGAGAATGCCTCCTTGGTTGAAACCATATTTCTTGAAGCTCCAGAGTCTATGATGAAGCTAGGTGAGCTTGATGTGCCAGCAACCAATGCATGAACTCTCTCTCTGTCTTCTGAATTTGATCCTCCTTCCCTCTTCTTTGAGCTATCGGGAAGGGAGACGTTATTCTTCTCCAGGATTTGGGTCAGCATTTCAATTTGCTTCTTCATGTAGGAGCTTTTAGGATAAAATCCCTTACTTCAATATGCATACTTGCTCATTTCTCCTTTGTTCTTCTTCTTCTGGAAGTTCTTCTTGGAGCCTTGGGGCTCCTCCTGAGACTTGTTCTTGTCTCTCTTCTACTCAGTGGATTCTTAGCTTTCTTATTTCCTTTTGAATCCACCCTTGAATCTCCAACAACTAGAGCTTGATATTTGGAAGGTTTGATGGTGCTCATCATCACCAGTTTATCTTGTTCTTGTGTGAGGGATTCCATGAACTCTGCAAGCTTAGGCATCTTCCAGGCTCGATCTATCAACTTGGTGGCATGGAAGGTTGAAACAAACACTGAATATTCAGGGCCAAGCTTCAAGTTTATGGCCAAAACTAGTTGCTCATCCTTCTTTTAAATTCCACACTGTTTTAGTTGCAAAACAAGGGATTTAAACTTGGAAAAGTAGAGTTGCAGGGATTCGAAGCTACTGGGACTCAAGGAGATCAATTCATTCTTGATTTAATGTCCTCTCATCTCATCTGTCTTACAAAAAATCTCTACAAGCTTCTCCCATACTTCATTTGGTGATTTTAATCCATCAAGATGGAAGACGAGGTCTTTGGATATGCTCAGACACAAGAGACCATAGGCCTCATCCCTCCTGTCGTGCCATTTAATTTTATCTGTAGCTGCATTGGGCTCTACTTCAGTTGCCATAGTCACCCTGTAGATACCTTTTTCTCTTAATAGTATCTCCATCTCTGTTGTATCAGAAAGTAAAGAGTGCTATGTTCAAGGATGACATGCTGCCATTACTGAAAACAAGAGAAAACTTCTTCCTTACCTTCCCTGTTAAATTTTAACGAGTCCAGGAAAGTAAACTCGGTTCCCTTTTCATTTTTTAACAAGCTTGAAGAGATGGGAAAATAATGCTTGATAGTGTCACTGATTCGTGGATTTAATGAGCCCAAACTAGTACATGCTCAGCCGGTGTTTTCACATTTAGAGAGTCTGAAAATGCCAAAGAAGACTCCAGGGGGGTCCTTTTTCGTCCAATTTAGTCTCCTGAGGCCAAAAAAGTAAAAAACAAACCACAGAAGAACTCTCTTAACTTCTGAATAAGAAAAGGTGAAACTTTTTCGTACTTAGTTGGGAAGGTCCGAAAAAGGTTAAATTACCACCTACCCAATGCTCCTTCCAGAACAACATAAAATAGCTTGAGTTTTACGAGTGTGAAGGAAAGCAAGATCACTCGGAAAGATCCATTTGATTATGAGAAATGGGGCTTACAACAATAAACTCATTGCTTTGTTCTTGAGTGTTTAACGAGCATGACAAAGACACAAAGTACACTCAGAATCTTTTTCATGTTTGGGTCCAGAGCATGAAAAAGAGAAAACTAAGCTCAAACCGGGTGTTCCTTTTCCGTAAATTTAGTCCCTTAGGTCCAGAAAAGTGATAAACCTATGCCTGAGAATACTCTTCTCAATTCAAAAGAAAAGAGAGTGATCCTTTCTCGTATTATTCTGCATGGTCTGAGAAAGAGATAACCTACCACCAATGCGGATGCTCGTTCACATATTCTTAACGAGCTTGAACGGACGAGATAACTCGGCAGTCAAGTCTATTTTGTAGGAGTCAGACCTGGGCCTAAAGAAACTCCATAAGGGCAGGGAGTCCTATAAAGGGATAGCTTGTAAAAAGAGATTCAGAAGAAGCTCTATTTGGCGTGAAAAATAGCTAAGAGGAAACCCCTGAACCTGAAACAGTGGTGGCATGAGCATCAAAGGATGACAAAGGCATATAAATATGATACACATGAAATAAGGGCCCTAGCCACGGAAGAACAATGGTAGAGACAAGGGACTAATGGCTTAGAATACCATAGTCTGTGGCAAAATGTTGAATACTAAGGTTAATGTGGAGTGAAAAGATGCCAACATGTGTTGGAAAATAGCAAAACCACCCTATTGGAGCAACAACACTTTGTAAAAAGTGATAAACCTATTTTAAGGCACAAGGAAGGTGATATTAGTTAATTGACATTTCAAACTATGGAAAAATACCCACTTTATGAAATATTATTTCTATAAATAGCTTGAAAATTAAAACAAGCTCACCATTTGAACTTTTGAGCCAAAAAAAGCAAAGTTTACCCTCTACCGTTGATCGATCATTGTGGGCAATTGGACCATCGAAATCGGAATCTGTTAGCTTCAGGTAATTCTACAACCTAAGCTCATCAAATTGATCCAAACAAATACTAGGTTTAATGGTGAATTCAGTATTGAACAACACCCAAAATGAGGGCAGTGCGCATTCGCGGGTTGCTAAGAAGGAAACTCGCGAATACGCATTATATTCGTGGGTTGTCAAACTGAACAGCCGCGGATGATCCGCGACCTGCCTAAATAGACAGTCGTGAATACTGCGTAGTGGGCAAAAGCTTAAAAAATATGCAAGATTTTTAAATTTTGATATGGGAATGTTGAATTCTATTGCTTGTATTTTCCAGGTAAAATATGGTTCTGGAGTGGAGGGAAAGGGAGCACAAAATAATGGATCATGTGGCGTTGCAAATTGTGCCCACCATACAGGAATTGAGGACCAGTGGGCTACTGAAGTTCTTTTGTACATCACCCATGCAGGCCAATGTCCACATACTAGAGTTCATGGTCAATTATTGGGATCATGAGATGGGGATGTTCAATCTTCAAGGTGAGACCTTAGAGCTTACTGTGGAAGACATATATTTCATTACCGAGTTGTCACAACGGGGAGCACCGGTGAACTTGGAGGGCACAGGCAGGGGCGGTGACCCCTTAAGTGTCCAAAACTATGTAGATATATTCTGTACACCGGGTACTCAGAAGAAAGGAAGCAACGTTCTTATTGCAGACATCCAGGATTTTACTCTCCAGGTATTAGCTAGTACCATTGTGAGACTTGCAAGATCCACAGGGTTACATATGGCCACCAGGAACCAAATGAGGGTGGAAGTTGACTTTTTTAGGGGTGCTCTCTATGATTGGTGCTTGGGAGTTTCCCCCATTATGAGGAGGAAATTATCCAACTGCAAGAGAGGAAGATGCAAGAATTTTGGCTATGCAAGTATCTTAGTAGCGTTCTTCTTCTTCGAGAGTACCAGCCATGAGCCCTGCTATACCGCTACAGGTCGGATCTCCACGTCAGCCAAGGCTGAGCCGATGGGGAGACATATTCCTCCGTCAAGGAGGAGGAGACATAGTACACATCGTATATGATGCTGACTTCTACTCATGGTGGGAATGACAGTTGCCAGCATTGGAGCAGTTTCCATATGCCGGAATGGACTTTCGAGGTGACCCCGACCTTGTCCTCCCTCTAGGAGGAGCATGGGGAGAGATGGGTAAGTAATTTTTAATTTTTTATCATTATCAAATTTTTATGAATTTTTCAAATGATATATATATATACACATATGTACAAGTCTGAATCCTATTTATGTGTCAAAATGTAGATATTGGACCAGTCCGCCCTGAAGGGCACCCTCGTATGTTCGTGCGTCCTGTTGTGGGTGAGGATCAGGGACTGATCAGAGTACTAGAAGGAAAGCTAGCCAGGCTAACCCAGTGAGTACCGACCATACGGATAGAGCATATCCCTGCAGCCATGCAGGAGTACGTAGTTGGGGTTCCACCGATTTGGCTACGTCTTTTCAGACGAGTGGCGAGAGCAGTGCTCGTATATAGAGATGCACTGGAGGCTGCCGAAGCCGAGGAGGCTAAGAAAGCCAGGATGCATAGAGATCATGGGGACCAAGGTGGTCCTAGTTTCCAGGGCGATCCAGCTTAGACCTAGGGCATTTTGATGGACTATGATCCACATTTTGTATATTTTGTATATGATGGGATCTACGGATTGTAATGTTCCGGTTTTGACCCCGTTACATTAGATGTATATGATGTGTATATTGTAAATGATCATGGTGTGGAGTTAAAGGCCAAGGCCCAACCATTGATCGGTTATGCTATGTTTTGGATTTAAAATTGTCACCGATTGTATATCGGGGCATGCGACATATATTATGTTGGTCATCATGTAAATATGCATCTATAATTAAAATGAACACAACCAGCTACGGTCGTGGAAACTAAATCGAATGGGGCATGATTTTCCCAAGGATAAGGATGTGTGGGGGGGGATTTGTCAAACCTTGAGCCAAAATGGGAAAAACCCATGTGTCATATTCCTTTGTTTTATTCCAACCACCTTCAATTAATAATTTCTGCTGGTAGCTAAGGGAAGTTATGGCAGTTATTGTTTTGGGGTGTGGGGTGGCAGGACTGTCAGTCCTAGCCTATGCCCTTCATTCAATTCGTCCTCATCCTTCATGCAGACTCTTCTTCTTCCCCACAAGTTGGAAAAATGCTTAGGACTTGCAATTCGCATCCTCCCCATTGTTGCTCATCCTCACGCACAGGATCTTGGCGTTTTTTGGTCTCACGCAGCCATTTTCTTGGCTCCACGAGTTTGCTGAACACTCACGCACGCCCAATTTTGTGTCCTTTATGTGCTCTGTTTGTTTTCCACCATTTCCATTCCGTTATTTCTTTCCATGCACAGGAATCTTCCTGGTTTTTACCCACGCCGTTTCCTCCATGGATTTGTGAATGATGTGGCTGAATCCTTTCCCCATGGGTCGAATTTGTGGGTTCTGCGTTGATTGTTACTCACACCCAGGCCGGAAGTTTGTAAATCTGTTTCCAACGTGGTCTGTGTGAGTCTTTTCGTGGCTCAATTGCCTTGGACGGACTGTTGATTTTTCCCCTGCTGTAAGTGTGTTGCTGCTGCGTTTGGGAATTTGTTGCATGTCACTTGAGATTGTTTTTCCCTGTTTAGGCTGTGACAGCTAAATGAGTTTCCTGAGTGCAATGGTTGGTCTTTGGATTGCGAGAGGAGTAGGGATGTTGGCTTAGTTTTGATTGATAAACCTGGTGGCTGGAACGACATAGACAGAGCTAGAGGGATGGCCTTCTTCTCCATCACCCCTGAATAGCACTGGAAGGGAATGCAGAGCCTGAGGGACTGTGTAGCAGAGAAGGGACTGATTCCTTGTGTTGGGTGTGGATGCGTGTCTTAGAGGTCAGGCTAGTTCTGGTGTAGGTTTCCTTGGCTCTGTAATGAGCTCACCAGCTTAGCAATCTTCCTTCTCCAACTCCTTAATGGCCTGATAAACCCAACTTTGTTGGCTTGGCTGTGTTTTGTGCATCCCTGGATATGTGTAAGCTTGCTAGTTCCCTTATTCCTTGGAGAATCATGCCCAGCTCGGGGGTGGCAGCATTGCTGAGAGATTAAGGAGCATGCTGGCCTATGGTTGGGAGGAACGTTGCAATGATGTAGCTGGTTGCGGATCGAGTTCATCATAAGATAAGTGATCTCGTGTATTTTACCTTTGCAATTCTATATTTACTGTTAATTAAAATGAAATGAACATGTTGCAAGAATGCTTGTTTTAATGAATGTTGTTTTCCACTGTGCTTGGTAGATAATTGCATCTATGCATGTTTATCTCATTCTGTTCCGGCAATTTTTATGCATGTACATGTTTATGGGGCTCTTAGCCCGGTTGGATAATGTTTGGGTCGCATCCTCTTTGCCGGTCAGAGGCATGGGCACGTGACACGGATCAGACTTGACCTATCTATAGACAGATATTTTACAAAGATAGTATATATTGATGTTGGTTGTCAGCTTATTTACAAGTGTTCTTTATATGTTTGTTGTATATTTTTATGAAATGTGTGTGAGATGCCAATCCAAAATGTGATTAGCATATGCATCAGTCAATGAATTTTGGTTACATGGAATATGATTGAAAGTAATAATTTCAAAATGTCTTTCCAATAAACAAATTTGCATGAACTGACGTAATAAGATAGGATTTCATACCTGATAAGCTCGATTGAGCTGGGAAACTACCAACTAAGAATCCAAATGGACTTCAAGCTGGGTGATGCCACGTGACAAAGCATCCCATAGGAGCTCAATTACATCCCTATACTCAGCAACATTATTAGAGGCAGGACCTAGACAAGCGCCTCCCGCGGAAACAAGCTGTCCTGAGGGAGAATAGATAACCCATGCTTCTGAAGCCAGGTTACAAGTGTGACAGCTGGTGCCATCAGCAAAACCTATATACATGTCAAAAGAGATCTGCAATAACCAGTAGATAATATAAAAAAAAAAATTGAGAACCTAATGTACATAAAAAATACATACACTAAAATACAAGAAAACGTGCTAAGCCTAAGCGTAGTACTTCTTCAGGTAGAGCCCATTTCTAGGCTCAGGCAGCTTATTCCCATCATAATCCACTAATTCATATTCGCCCTTACTTAAGACTTTCGACACGACATAGGGTCCTAATCACATAGCCTTGAATTTTCCTGCCCCCAGAGGTTCTTTATCTTGGTCCCAAAGCAAGACAAGTTCCCCCTCAGAGAAAATCCTAGGTTTGACCATTTTATCATATTGAGATTTAACCCTATTTTTATGAGAATGATTAGCAGTCAATGCATCTCTACGTTGTTCATCAAGGTGTTCTAAATGTACCAGACGTTCCTCAAGCCCAGTCGTATCAGGTAACACATGAATGGCTATCATCAAGGACAGGATTTCGCATTCAATCGGAGTAACTGCTTCCACCTCGTGAACAAGTTGGAAAGGGGAAAAACCCGTGGCAGTCTTGACATTAGTTCTGTAAGCCCAAAGAGCAGGATATAACATGATGTGCCAATTAGAACGGGCTGCATCAATTGTCCATTTAAGGATAGTTTTCAAAGTCTTGTTGACAGCCTCAACCTAACCATTTGCTTGCGGATAGTATGGAGAATAATGTTCTTGTCTAAATCCGAGCATAGTAGTCAGTTCCGTCATCATGTTATTTTGAAAATGACTGCCATGGTCAGTGACAATCACTTTGGGAATACCAAACCTTGCAATAATTTGATTGAAAACAAAGAAAGCTGTTGTTTCCCCGTTGTCTTTGAAAGTAGGCATTGCCTCTACCCATTTCGTAAAATAGTCAACAGTAACAATGACGTATTTATGCCACCTAGCCGAGACTGGGTTGCATGTCATGTAATCAATCCCCCATTTCATGAAGGGGCCTACCGAGACAACAGGAAATAAAAAATAAGGATGCGACCGCATCTTCCTGGTGTAAAGCTGACATGGATGACAACGCTTCACGGCTTCTACACAATCTTTAAAGATCGTGGGCCAGAAATAACCAGCATGCAATATCTTTTGGGCCGTTGCTAACCCAGATAAATGACCCCCACATGCTCTGCTATGGGAATCATTTAGGACAATCTCTGCTTCCTCATGAGTAAGGCAGCGACGCAAGACAGAATCTACCCCTCGTCGATATAATTTATCTCCTATAATGAGGTAGTTCTTGGCATGAAGGCGTAACTTACGTCATTCCTCCCTCGAGGAAGTGGCAAGATACTTCAAAGTCTGGAGATATATAAGAATATACCCATACTAAGGATCATAGGTGGCTATCAAGAAGATGTACTCATTTGGGAATGAGTCATCCTCAACCGCTACATTTTCTTCAGTGGGAAATTCTGCTATAAGCTCAACAAAAACTAAGGATTTCTTAGACTTAGCGGACTGGAAATCCAAGTAAAACTCTTGGAGAATGACTATCCATTTGTTAAATTCCCCCCCAACAATCCGTCAGGATAAAAAATATTGGAACGGATTCACATCTGCCACTACTGTGGTGGTCCTCAGTAAAATGTAGTGACGTAACCTCTGCACAGCATAGACAGCTGCTAGGGCTAATTTCTTGACGTGGGAGTATCTAAGCTCAGATTCGGCCAAAGCATGGCTAAGATAATAAATGACATGCTAAACGAGCTTATCGTCCTCCTGGACTAGTACTACCCCAATGGTCGACTCCGACGCGGCCATATATAATATGAAATCCCTAGAATAATCTGGTGGACGTAACAAAGGTGATGACAACAAAGCTTTTTTCAATGCCTCAAACGCAAGTTGTGCGGTTTCATCCCATACAAATGGAGTGTCTTGTTTGAGCAAGCGCATGAAACCTTTAGTGATCTTGGCATAATTAACGATAAAACGTCGAATACAGTTAGACTTTCCTTACAGGCTTTGAAGTTTCCTGAGAGAACGAGGAGGAGGAAGATTTACAATGGCCTCAACTTTCAAAGGATCCACCTGGATGCCTCTACTAGAGACAATGAATCTGAGTAATATTCCTGACTTGACATAGAAAACACACCTGTGGGGATTCAAGTGAATTTTATAATATCTACATCTTTCAAAAATCAACCTCAAATGATCTAGATGTTGGATCCTCTTGCGAGAATGTGCGGGCAGATCATCAAGGTATGGTTCAACAATGGCTTTTATGTCATGAAAAGCAAATTTCATAGCCCGTTGAAAGGTAGCCCCAACATTTTTCAATCCAAAGGGAATTTTCTTATACACAAATGTACCCCAAGGGAAAATGAAAGCAGTTTTATGTTGCTCTTTCGGTTTGATTTGGATTTGATTGTAGCCAGAGAAACCATCCATAAACGAAAACACCTCACTTCCCGCACATGCATCTATGATCTGGTCAATAAATGGTGTGGGGTAGTTGTCATTAGGACAGGATTTATTGAGGTCTCTAAAGTTTGTACAAATGTGAATAGTCCCTTGCTTTTTATCAACAGGAACAGGGTTGGACACCCATTCAGTCAAAGCTATGGGATATATAAAACCAGCTTTCAATAGCTTTTCAACTTCTGCCTTCACAGCCGCCGCTTTACGCGGGTTCAAGGGTCTTAATTTTTGTAGAACTGGATTGGCATCAAGACAGGTTCGGATTTCATGTTGAACAATAGATGGATCTATTCCTGGCATCTCCTCATATGACCAAGCAAAGATACCGCAGAAGTCCTTAAAAAGGGCAGTATAGATGGCAATCTCCTCAGGAGAGAAGTTTGCACCTATATAGATGTTTTCCATGACATCTAGGTTCACAGAGATGTTGATAGGTATAGTGGTGAAAATGTTTTCCATATTCCCCTCAACAAACACTCCTTCCCTAGGAAAAGGGTTGATAGGTATATCAACATCTTCTGACAATATCACGCGAAACTCTTGGTTTTCTATCTTGCTCAGTTCTGGAAGAAAATAGGATCGATGATGAATATCCTCACAAATCTTATCACGTCCACTCATGGCTTTCAGAATAGCTTCATCGAAAGGTAAAACAGTGTCTAAGAAATCTATAGAATGTAAAGAGTTTTCAGCCCATGCGGGCAAACAGACTTCTTCCAGATCATTCGAGACTGTTAGAGGATCTGGAATGGGATCAACAGCAGCTTGAGTGATAGCTTGATAAGCCACTTCTACTGTTGATAAGGGCACTTCAGGTTCATGGGGAGTTTGGAGGACCCAAGGATCAGTCCTATCGACAACCGTAGCGATGGACTTCCCCACACTAGTAGAACCATTGTAATTTATTGGGGCTAGAAGATCAAATGTGCCCATCAGTGATGTGTACATTCTAGCCCCCAAGCTCTGTGTAGTAGGTTTGACCTGATCAACCAATGGCACAGCAGACTCATTAGACTCTAAACGGCCTTTTCGGGTAAAATCAAGTTGATCAATAGTAACCAACTTTCCCTCATGTGGAAAAACCACTACACAAAGAACGACCAACGCAATAGCGGACATAGCATAAGTCCAACTCCTTCCCAGAAGCAGATTGTAGTCCAAAGGAGCATCAATCACTTCTACTTCAACAGACACTGCTTTTCCTGCCAACTTAATCTTGAAAGCTGGTAGGATACCATGCGGATGGAAGGATCTTCCATCAAAAGCAGTAAGCAAAGTGTTTGATGGGACCAGCTCTGGGGATCCAAGAAATTTCCAACAGGTCAAGGACATAACACATGTAGAGGCCCCCTCGTCAACAACTTCCCTTCCAATGGTCTTACCACCATGGACAACATCTATTGATAGGGATACATGGTAAGGGAGGTGAATTTAAACATTAGACAAATGAAATTTCGCCATGAGACTCGAAGAGTCCATGCTACCTAAAGTTTCTAAGAGGGCATCCCGCTGAGCGGGACAACTATGTGACACCTCTAAAGCTGACATTGCACAAGGGGTTTGAGCTAAGTCTTCAACCACAGAGTATTTTGAAGCATCCCTAGCGTTAGGGTTATGCAAGGTCTTCTTGAAGACACCTTTTGGTATCTTTGGCATAGTTTCAGCAGGTTTCTCTATCATGAGAGGGTTCGAAGTTTCACCTACAACTTTACCCTTCTCAGAAGTCTCAGTCTCATAATTTTTGTTCCTTGTCTGCAACAAAGTTGAAGATCTAACCATGTTGATATAGTTTGGGTCAGGGGTAGTTTGAGTGCCCCCTGCTACATTAGAAGCTGAAGTAGTGTTCTGTCCTTGGGGAAAAGGATCCTTTAGGACAGCCGGTTGTTGAGCTTTAAGCAGCTTCTGGGCTTGATCCATAAGGGCACAAAGGTGAGTAAGGTGGTCCTCTTGGCACAACTTACAAGGGAACTTAACCTTCTTCTTTTCTTTTTTGCCCCCATCAACATTGTTCGCGGGATTTGGCTTGTTTTGGTTTCCCTCTCCCTTCTTACCTTTCTTTTTCTTCCCGCCGGGCTACTGATTACCCTTCTGAGAGGTTTGTGCAAAGACATTTGCATTCTGGGGAGAGGGGGCATCCTTTGCTGCCTCCACCGTAGACTGTTTGACAGACAATTGGTGAAGTTGTTTAGTCAAATACTCTACAATGGGAGAGTTAACGGACCCAACCACACCATCAGCATGGGGTCAAGGCTTAGGCTTCTCCGCCTTGTGTGAAGGCCTTGGTGCCTCAGGGATGATCTCATACAAGATCCCAGATTGTGAATAAATCAAATCCAACTACTGGGCCCTGAGTATGGCTTCTTCTTCATTCGTTACTCCTTATGTGGAAACATCCTTCAATATGTATGGCAACAGTGATTTAAGGAACCAATCTAATAGAAACTCAGGAGGAATGGTGGCTTTGATAAGGCTCTTTTGCCTCCTCCACTCTTGGATATGATCCGAGATGTGGGTAGCCTTGTTTTGTCTAAAAGTAGAAAACAAGTCCATTCTAAAATCATATTGGACCGGAAGCTAAAAGTGGTTGAGAAAAGCACTAGACAATCCCAGAAACTACTAAAAGTAGCAGAAGGAAATTCGATGTACCATTTTGCTACAGTACCTGTCAAGGTTCTCTGGAAAAGCCTCAACCTCACTGAATCTTCATTTAGTGAATTTGAAGAAAACCATAGATGGAAGGTGGTGGCATGTGCCCCAGGATCTTCACCAGCTTTACCTTCGAACTTAAGGATGTCCAATGGCAATTTGGTGGGAACAGGTGGCCACAAGGGGTCATGCCTCACTGGTTCATTCATCAACTTTGACAAGTCTGGCAAGTTTAAAGTTGCCGGGAATGGAAGTTTGGGCTGAACCGGGGTAGTAAATGTGCCAACTTGGGGATTTGAGGGACCTGCCCCCGAATACCCATGGGTAAAAGTGGGGTTGCCCCCTGACACCGATTGTGAAGTGGGAAGGTTGCTCTGAAACGGATTCCATTCGTAAGCCATAGGATTGTGTGTGGGAGGCGCAGTGTAAGAAGTTTGGACCGTCCCCATAGAAGCAGGGGTCTGAAAGATAGGAGCAGGTATCCCTCCGCTAAACAACGAAAAGGGAGAGCTCGTATATGGGACCGAAATAGGGGTTTGGAAGCTTTTCCCATAAGAGGTGTTTCTCCCAAACTGCACTCCTACATATGAAGGATATGGACCTACGTATGGACTAGATGGGGGAATATGCCCCCCATTCCAAGGAAATTCTTGGACATATGCCGAGGATCCTACTGGACCACTCTGGGTAGTATAGGGAAAGGAAGAAGGAATGGTAGGTATACTGGGGATCCCAGTAACCATGTCACCAGAAGTACCTCCTAGGTTTGAGTGAACTGGTGGTTGAACCACCCGGCTCGCTGGAGTCAAAGGTGTAGAAGAAAAACTAGATCTAGGGGCACTTACTGGGGGAGGTAGTACCCCTTCAACTAGAAGGGTTGAGGTGAACACAAAAGGACTTTCTTCCACAAAATACATGACTCTACCCACAGGGACACCTAACAATGGTGAATCAAAAGGTCTAACCTGAATGATCACAGGATCATTTAAATCAGTCAAGGGAGTGTTAAAGTTTCTTGCAAACTCGTCAGTCTGCAATTATTCTATCTCAACTATGTCAAGATCAAAATGGTTAGCAATGAGTTCTGGTTCACCAAGAACTTCACTTATTCCTACAGGTTCAAATGAACCGTCTGTGTCTAATCTCCACCTTTGAGGTAAAGGTGGAGGATCCAATGTGGTGATATGAGGAAGGTTTCTCAACTTTCTTGACCTTCTAATAGGTTGGTCCTCTAGAATTAGAAATTTAACAAATCACACCCTAAGGCCAACTAAACAAAATCAAAACCACAGAGCATACACTAAAAATTTCTAAAGTCTCAAGCAATCAAACCAGGGTAAAAGATATACTTTCCCGAAGAAAGCTGATGAATGATTACTTGGCGTCCTTGAAGTGGTTCTTAGGCACAAGTGGAGGAATCACCCACCGCCCTCCTACACTTTCAACAAGGGTTACCTTCCAAGCCCGTTCAAGGTGAACCAGAAATAAACTTCCTGTTTACCTAGGTATGAACCCTAAAAATACAAGAGACTAAAGGCTACCTTGGCAATATCAACAGTCTGGGGGGACAGTCGCAAGCCGAACTCGTATGCATGGGCAGGGTAGCTGAGCCTGAAAATCTGTCTAGGACAAAATCCCGAGATGCGTAAAAGTCCTAATTTACACTTTGACAAGGATTCGAAGGGTTATCTCCTCTATCCAAGCCTCCACGCGGCCTAGTGCTTAACTCCCGTTTGAGAGGATCTTCCCAGATACAGTCAATAAAGTCAAGGATTTACCTAAAGAAAGGTCCACTATGTATGAGTTTTATAACTTGTGGGAAGTTTACACTTCCTAGCCCACAAGTATAGCCTAAGTTAGTAGGTGAAAGGCCCCTAAAAAACAAAACTTACTAGTAAATTTTAATTTATGCGTTCATTTTAAAGGGTTGTTCTTTACTCAAGAGGAAATGGAGTGGTATACTTTATGATGCTTTGACTCAAACAAGAAATAAATGAAAATAAAGGTGTATTCAAAGAAAAATTACCATTATAAAAACAAACTTATTTTTCTTTTCTTGCATATATATTGATGAATTGAAAGCAGTGATAAGAGAAACTAAGCCTATATTTTTTGTAGTTTTTGAGATAATATCTTTAAATTGAAATAAACACTACTTATGCAAAATCACAATGCAAAAGCTTTAACTATGTTTTCTTTTCACTTTTAAAAATACTCAAAATTTTACTATGCATCTACAATGCACTATACTTGAGCAAACTTGAATCAAATAAATAGTATAAAAGCATCAAACTCAAGCAAGCAAGCTGACAGAACCAAAATACCACCAACAAAAGGGAGGATAGGAACCCTAGCTTGGGTGCAAACAATGAAAAAAATCACTGCAGACTTACAAATGCAAGTGACAACCAGCCACTGTTAGAAGATAGACTGGAAAAAACAGATCCCAAGACCCTGATCACTGATCTAGACAAAGACACCTTAACCCACAACCCAAATAGGCCAAAATACTTCAGTATGCAAACAGTAAATAATCCAAGCAAAAAGACTCAAGGGATTTTGAAAAAGAACAAAGTGTGATCACCTAAGGTATTTAGACAAGCTACCCAGCATTCATAAGGAAAATCTGTTAGAATAATCAACCCATAGTTTACCCACTTAGACATTAATTCATTTATTTTTGTCTTATTTGCCTAGTTCATGTGTCCCACCTTGTGCAAGTTGCTAATTGCCTATCCATAGAGGTCAAAATTTCCATATTTGACCCATGCAGCACTTGGGAAAGCCTTATGAATCAAATTTGCTTTATTCCTGGCCTCCTAGGCGCATATCTGCTTTTTCTGCTTTACTACCTGCTTCTTCAGTGTTTTAAGGCACATAGGAAAGCAAGACTAGGTGAGGTGAACTAGTTTTTTGTCCTCTTCATCCTCCACTCTTTTCTCCATGCAAAAGCATGTATGAGCTGCCATTCCACTACTCTTTATCTTGCCCATGTGCCCTTTCCAATTCGTGAGCTCCATGACAGATTTGGGATTAGCTTTTTACACCTATGGGGGATTTGCCTATTTTGAGTAAGCCTTCTTTATGCTAGTTTTGGATGCCTCCTTATGCATTCGACCTCTTGATGTATTCTATATATTCAGAAACCTATGTTATTACAGGTTTGGCTATTGTACACTCAGTTAACATAATTTTGTGTTACAGCTCCATATTCAGTCTCCATTGTTAGCAATTTTGCATGATCAATTGATAATTGTTGTGGGTAAAATTAATCTACTGCTGGCCTGAATTTCTACATGGTATCAGAGCCATTGTAGGTTGTTACTCTCCTTCAAAAATTGTTTTGAAGGTTCGACATCAAGACTGGGAGCCTTCTACTGACAGCCGGGACAGATTTTCTAAAGATATGGATTCACAGAAAACTATCTTGACTCCCTTCAACTATTTTGAATGGAAAGCAGAGATGGAGATATTGTTGAAAGTGAAAGGCCTCTACAGGGTGACTATGGCTACAGAAGTAGAGCCCGATGCTGCTGCAGAGAAGATCAAATGGCACAATCAGAGAGATGAGGCCTATGGCCTCCTATGTCTCAGTATTTCCTGAGACCTCATTTTCCATCTCGATGGATTAACTTCACCGGATCAAGTATGGGAGAAGATTTCTGATATTTTTGGAAAGACAGATGAGATGAGGGGACATCATATCAAAAATGAGCTGATTTCTCTGAGTCCCAGTAGCTTTGAATCCCTGCAGCTATATTTCTCCAAGTTCAAAGCACTAGTTTTGCAGCTGAAGCAGTGTGGTATCGAAAAGAAATATGATCAGCTTGTATTGGCCATCCTCTCGAAGCTAGGACCTGACTACTCAGTCTTTGTTTCGACCTTCTATGCCACAAAACTCACAGCTCGAACCTGGAAGATGCCTAGCCTTGCAGATTTCCTGGAATCTCTCACACAAGAACAAGACAAGCTGGTGATGATGGGCACCATCAAACCATCCAAAGATCAAGCTTTGATTGTTGGATATTCGAGGGTGGATTCAAAAAGCAAAAAGAAATCTAAAAAGCCACCTGAGAAAAGGAGAGACAAGAAGCAGTCTCCAGAGGATCAACAAGGTCCCAAGAAAAATACCCAGAAGAATAAAAACAAAGGTGAAATGAACAAGTGCTCATACTGTTCGAAGGGAAATCACACTGAAAGCTCTTGTATGAAAAATCAGATTGATATTCTGACCCAACTCCTGGAGAAGAATGGCATCTCCCTTCTAGAAAGCTCAAAGAAGAGAGAAGGAGGATCAATTTCAGATGACAGAGAGAGAGTTCATGCATTGGTTGCTGGCACATCAAGCTCACCCAGTTTTATCATTGATTCTAGAGCTTCAAGACACATGGTTTTGACTAAGGAGGCCTTCTCCTCACTGGATATGTCGAAAGGACCATCTATTGTACTTGTAGATGACTCTCTCATTGAAAGTAAAGGAAAAGGAAGGATAGATCTTGATCATGGTAAGTTCAGCAATGTGATATATGTCCCTGGTCTCGCCTCCAACCTCCTGTCAATGTAACAGATGACCCACACTGGGTCTCCTAAGAAGGTCATATTCTCCCCTGATGAAGTTGATATCACAGAGATTTCAACTGGTAGAGTCATTGCAAAAGGAGTTGCGAATCATGCTCAAAAGGTATACATGTTCTCACACTTCCTACCTTACTCAAACCCCTTTGCTCTTCTCATTCATGCTAATGAAGCCAGCAAGCTGTGGCATGAAATATTTGGCCATCTAAATTAAAAGTATCTATATGATCTTAGTGAGAAACAAATGGTCATAGCGCTGCCCAAGATAAAATTTTCCAAAGGAGTCTGCCAAGGTTGTATCCTAGGAAAACACCCAGAGCACAAATTTGAGAAAGCTAGTCATGAGAGAACCTCTGCACCCCTCGAGTTGATTCACAGTGATGTTGCTGGCCCATTCCCTCATATTTCCATGAGTCAGGCCAAATATGCATTGACCTTTATTGATGATTTTTCCAGGTATTGTTAGGTTCACTTCATGAAACACAAGTCTAAAGTTTTTGGCCTATTCAAAGTATTTAAGGCTTTGGTTGAAAACCAGTGTGGAAGGAAACTCAAGGTTCTCAGATCTGACAATGGTGGTGAGTATGTCAAGTCTGAGTTTATTAACCATTGTGCAGATGCAGGTATTCAGATGCAACATTCTATCCCTTACACACCACAGCAAAATGGTGTTGCTGAGAGGAAGAACAGATCACTGAAGGAGATGGCAACATGCATGATGGAGGCCAAAACTTTGACACCAAAGTATTAGGCCGAAGCTATCAACTGTGCAGCCTATATCCAGAATAGGGTGCCTCACAAAAAGCTTGATGGCATGACTCCCTTCGAAGCTTGGAGTGGGCACAAGCCAGATGTGACCCATTTCAGGATTTTTGGCTCAAAGGCATGGGCTAGAATCCCGACAGAGAAGAGGAAGGATTTGCAGCTCCAAATCCAAGAGTGTATTTTTGTTGGATACTCGAAAGATTCAAAAGGGTACAAGTTGATAAATTTGAGCACAAACAAATCCTTCATTGAAAGGTGTGTTCAGTTTGAAGAAGAACCCCTTGCAGAAGTGGAAGTTGGTGAAGCCTCTTCACCACCTGAACCTCAAGAAGTAAGTAAAGAGTTTGTTGAACATGCTGATTCTGATTTTTCTGATGGAGATGATTTTATTGCAGACCCAAAAATCCCTACAAGGCCTAAATGGGAAGCCAAGACACTACATGCAGTAGGTGAGCTAGCTGGGGATCCCAATGACCCAAGGAGGACTAGATCTCAATTTGAGAGTGGTCTATGCATGAAGGATCCTATGTTTGCTGAAAAATGCTATTTTATGGTGGATTCTGATCCTCAAACATATGAAGAAGCAGCAGGAGATCCAAGATGGCAAGCTGCAATGAAGGAGGAGTTCAGCTCACTCCAGAAGAGCAACACATGGGAGCTAGTGGATCTTCCTCCAAGAAGAAAGTTAGTCCAGTGTAAGTGGGTCTATAAGACCAAGTTTGCTGCTGATGGTTCACCACTGAAGTACAAGGCTATATTGGTAGCTAAAGGCTACTCACAGGTTCATGGCATCGATTACAATGAGACCTTTTGCCCAGTGGCAAAGATGGATTCCATCAGGCTAGCTCTAGCCATTGCAGCCTCAAGGAAATGGGAGGTACATCACATGGATGTAAAATGTGCCTTTCTAAATGGAGATCTCACTGAGGAGATATATATGCAGCAGACTCAAGGTTTTTCCACTAACCCTTCTCTTGTGTGCAGATTGAGAAAGTAATTGTATGGACTAAAGCAAGCCCCCAGGTCTTGGTATGCCAAGATAGATAGCTTCTTGCTATCTCTGAATTTTTTTCGGTGCAAATCAGATCCAAATTTCTATTTGAAGTATGTTAATGGTTCATTAATGATCATTGTGTTATATGTTGATGACCTCCTCATTACAGGAAGCTCACAGACTGAGATTGCTTCCTTAAAAGGAGCTATGAACCAAGCCTTCTCCATGACAGATTTGGGGCTCTTAAGTCAATTTCTAGGGCTTGAGATTGCTCAAACCAAAGCTGGAATAAAGGTGCACCAGTCCAATTATGCCTTGGATTTGCTGATCAAATTCAGAATGCAAGACTGTAAAGCAAGCAAAACTCCTTTCCTTTCAAGAGTGAAGCTGGAGGAAGATGATTCTCCACCGATGGTAAACAATACACTGTATAGACAATTGATTGGTTGTTTATTGTATTTGACACATACTCGACCTGATATTTGTTATGCAGTAAGTGTGGCTTCTATATTCATGGATCAGCCTCATGAGATCCATTGGAAAGCAACCAAAAGGATCCTAAACTTTGTTTAGGGAACAAGGACACGTGGGATCTTCTATAAGGCAAAATATGATCTTGATTTGATTGGATTTACTGATAGTGATTGGGCAGGTGATAGCACAGATAGAAATTCCACTTCAGGTTATGTTTTCATGCTTGTAGAAGGGCCAATCAGCTGGTCAAGCAAGAAATAGAGTGCCATTGTACTCTCATCTACAGAAGCTGAGTACAGAGGAGTTGTTAATGCAGCAACTCAGTGTTTATGGTTGCAGGGTTTACTTGGAGAGTGTGGTTTTGAACCTGAGTACTCAACTACCATCTACTGTGATAACTAGAGTACCATTTGAATCTGCAAAGATCCAGTTCAGAAGTAGAGAACCAGACACATTGAGATTCACATGCACTACATCAGAGAGCTTGTGCATGATGGCACCATTCACCTACTCTTCTGTTCATCTTCAGAACAAGTAGTTGATATCTTCACCAAAGCATTTTGTGAGAAGACCTTCAGCAATATCAAATCACTACTGGGGATTGCTGATCATGCTATAAAGGCATGAGTGGAGACAAGATTCTACAATTTTGTTTTACAGTCCATGTTTAAGGGAGGATTTTCCCAAGTTAGTTTTGCCTCTTTCCTTGTTTATTTGGACATACAGTATGTAAAGGGTGACTAAGCCTTGTTGCTAGGCCCTATATATTTTGATTTATTACTCATAAAGTCAGGATTAATGGGGGTTGTTATAATAATCAACCCATAGTTTACCCACTTAGACATTAATTCATTTATTTTTGTCTTATTTTCCTAGTTCATGTGTCCCACCTTATGCAAGTTGCTAATTGCCTATCCATAGAGGTAAAAATTGCCATATTTGACCCATGCAGTGCTTGGGAAAGCCTTAGGAATCAAATTTTCTTTATTCCTGGCCTCCTAGGTGCCTATCTGCTTTTTTCTGCTTTACTGCCTGCTTTTTCAGTGTTTTAAGGCACATAGGAAAGCAAGACTAGTTGAGGTGAACTAGTTTTTTGTCCTCTTCATCCTCCACTCTTTTATCTATGCAAAAGAATGTATGAGCTGCCATTCCACTACTCTTTAGCTTGCCCATGTGCCCTTTCCAATTTGTGAGATCCATGACAAATTTGGGATCAACGTTTTACACCTATGGGGGATTTGCCTATTTTGAGTAAGCCTGCTTTATGCTAGTTTTGGATTCCTCCTTATGCATTCAACCTCTTGATGTATTATATATATTCAACAACCTATGTTATTACAGGGTTGGATATTGTACACTTAGTTAATATAATTTTGTGTTACAGCTCCATATTCAGTCTCCATTGTTAGCAATTTTGCATGATCAATTGATAATTGTTGTGGGTAAAATTAATCTACTGCTGGCCTGAATTTCTACAAAATCCACTCAGAAAATAGGGATTATACCAAGAAAATAACAAGAAAACTTTAACTTAAAAATCCCTACTTCTAGGCATATTCATGACTGTCTATAAGTGCAACCCGCGGATGATCCGAGACTGTCTAGACCAACAACCCGCGAATGCAAACTTGTATTCGCGACTGTTTAGAAGAACAACTCGCGAATGGGTATAAAAATTTTCTCAAAAACAAAGAAAAAACCCAAAGACTTTCAAATACTGAGGCAAGTATGAAACATGATACAAGATCACACACAGACTTCCAAGCAAAGACTAGTCAGGGGGACAGAAAACAACCTACAACAGTCTGGGCTCCCCAGCGGAGTCGCCAGTTCTATTGTACAGGATTATACACCTAATAACCATAGGTTTGGGGTTACCAACATACTCAATCAACTTGCAGACAATTGACTCTAAAGTGCAGTAAAGGAAATAGGAGGATTAGAAAGACTTACTTGATAAACGAAGGTCGATCCTTGCTAGTCCTCTTCCATTCTGCTTCACCTCCAAATTTGTCAAGGTTTCTCCTCTTTCACCTATCAAGAAACAATCTTCCAGATACAAGATGATTCATATATATATAAGCAGGTCAGATAAATCACATATAAGATGCAGAAACATAAACATTTATCAAACCAAGATACATGAAACACCTATGGAAGAAGGATTCTCTTTATTATCAATAATGGAAAGAGTTCAGATTACAACCCAACGCCTAAGACAAGGACTCCTCTGCGACCAAAGCATTTTGAGTTCCACTGCTCCAAAGACTTCTGTATACAATCCACCAGCATAACTTTGATCTCCAAAAGTATATCCAACACCCTCCCTAAGGCCTGTATTTATACAGAGGAAATAAGGCAGTTTCGAAGGTTGAGGAGGTTGAGACAGTTAAGAGGATTAATGATAAATGGCTTCACTAATCTCATATTATTACGTGTTTTTATGTTTAAATGTTAAGGGGCATATTTGCGGGTATGTAGAAGAACAACCCGCGAATGATTCGCGACTTGCTATAAGAGCAACCGGCAAATACATCCATTCGTGACTTGCTACAACCGAACCTCATGAATTATGCGTGAATTGTATATATGGAGAGTCGCAAATACAACCTAACATAGAAAAATGGCAAAGTAACCAGCTGGATGGAGGAGGAATGTATCATATAGTAAGCCAATCTATAGTGTTTTGGGCAAACCTCTATCCATAGATGTCCTTTTGTGTGCCAACATGAGGGATGTCGACACTCAGACAGAGAGGTTCCATTCAGGTGTATAACAATCTCTGCTTTCCATTCAAATAAATTAAATGGAGTCAAGATGATCTTCTGAGATTGATCCATAGCTCAGAAATTGTCCCTTCAGTCAGCAAAATAGCTCCCAGTCAAGATGTCAAACCTACAATAGCAATATGGAAGGAGATAAATTGATACACAAATGCTTTGATACCATGTGGAAATTGAACCCAAGTGATAGAACAATTGCACTCACAAAATTGCTAATCAAACCTGCAAATTTACACACAAAGGAGACTGAAATTGGAGTATAACACTAATTTGTATTGAATAAGTGTACAATATCCAAACTTGTGAAGTCATAGGTTTCTGAAATAAATAATTACATGAGAGATTCAAATGCATAAGGATTCCATTTCAAATACTCAAAAGCAGGCTTACTAAATCTAGTCAAATCCCCCATAGGTGCATAAAGCAGTTTCCAAATCTGCCTAGGAGCTCATGAATTGACAAAGTCAAGTAGGAAAGATAATAGGTGATGGAAAGACAACTCATACATGATTTTATTAGGAGAAAATAATGGAGGATGATGAGGGAAAAAAACAAGTCAACTGCACCTAGTCTTACTTTCCCTTTTGCCATAAAACTCAGTAAAGCAGGAAATAAAGCAGAAAAAGAAGACATGGGCTAGGGAGGATCTGGAATAAAGTAGATATGCTAAATATGGATTCCAAGAGGTTTCCCAAGTGATCCATGACTCAGTTTTAGCAAGTTTGACTTCTAGGACATGTGGAAGACAACTGCACAGAGTGGAATATTGGAAACTAGGCAAATAAGACAAAAATGGATTAATTAATGTCTAAGGTAGCTAACTATGGGTTTATTATTATAACACATATCATATCCAAAACGATGAAGTGAAATCAAATCCCCAGCAACAATTTTGAAGGAGACTTTTGTACTTGTTTCTTCACTCCAAAATTCATGAGAACAGATACAAGCGGTACTGAAATATATTGAACCCTAGAACCAATTAATATCATATCAGATCCAAATAAGATCATATTAGAACCAATAAATTCCATATCAGATCCATGAGTGTGCTCCACCAAGCTGGTAGATGCACAATTTTCTCCTTCTTCAAAACCTTTGAAAGATATTTTTGGTATTTGTTTCTTCACACCAAAATTGATGAGAACAATTACAAGCGGTACTGAAATCTCTTGAAACTTATAACTAAATAGTATCATATAATATCCAAATAATATCATATCAGATCCAATAAAATCCATATCAGATCCAAGAGTGTGCTCCACCGAGATGGTAGATGCACAGTTTTCCCCTTCTTCAAAACCCCGAGTATCGGTGCATGCAATCATGTAGGAATTTGTTGGAAGATCTAGATTAATGAGATTGAATTGATCACTCCTAAAATTTGATATTATTTCTAAAATATACAAAGAATTACTTATCTGCACACCAGAAACATCATTAGAGACAAAGAAATCAAATTCCTCACCCTTTCCCAGAGAAATCGTCGGTAAACTATGCAAAGAATTTATAATTGAAGAATCACTAGAGAATTTTTGCATAGAATGGAAGGAGAGATTTTATTCAATAGAATATATTTGAATTTCTTCTTCTAGATCATCCATGTGAGGAGATGAAATATCATAGATCTCATACACTTCCGGAGCAGCAGGAGAAGGAGTCACTCCAAGGAGACTTTCTTCAATTTGAATTGACTGTGAGGAAGATTCTGCTTCTTCTTCATCTTGAACAAATTCATCAAAGAGAGTAGAGGCCGAGAATTTTGAGTAAAGAACTCTTGTGGTTCTGAATGTGCTCCCCATATTGATATAACAATCTTCATTGTGCTTCCCAAAGATTCTATCCAGTTCTATTGTAACACCCTGGTTTTGACCCCAATGCGTTAGATGTGTATGATGTATATATTGTAATGATCATGGTGCAGAGCTAAAGGCCAAGGCCCCACCATTGATTGGTTATGCTATGTTTCAGATTTAAATTGTCACCGATGGTATATCGAGGCATGCAGCATACATATTGAGTTTTTTCATCATGTAAATATGCATCTTTAATTAAATAACCCGACCAGCTACGTTCGTTGCAACCATAATGAAAAGGGCATGATTTTCACAAGGATAAGGGTGGGGGAAATGTCAAACCTTGGCCAATGAGGGAAAAATCCATGTGTCACCTTCCCTTGTTTTATCCAACCACTACCATTAAGAATTGCTGCTGGTAGTTGAGGCAGTTATGGCTGGGAGTGGAGTGTGGCAAGACTGTCAGTCCTTGCCCACACGCACACTCCACCCACGGTTGAATTCACCATGGCAAAAGAAACCACCCCTATCACTCCCGCAAATATACTACTCTCTCCACGACAGTGTGGAAACACTCACGCACTCCCCACTCATAAATCTCCATTTTTTGTTCATCCTCACGCAGGAGCGAAAGTCTTGTTCATTCTCACACACAGGATTTTTCCTGGTTTTCGACGGACGCAGCGAGCTGGGAGTCATGCTATTTCATCCACAATTTTCTTGTGAAGGGCCACCCATGTTTTTAGCTGTATGTTCTCCTTATAGGCTGGTATGGCCGTGTAATCTCCCCGCCATTTTAATGTTGAGATCAGAACTGTTGTTCTTCCCGTGAGTTATGGTCATCGCTGTTCCCCTCAATATTTGTTGTGATTATTGTGGTCTCCTTTATATTTTGGGGACGAGAGCCTGTTCATTTCACGCACAGGATGGGAGATTGTATTCCTCCCCAGTGTGGTCTAGGTAAGTCTCCCTAGTGGCTTCATTGCCTAGGATGGTCTGTTGTTTTCTCCATGTAGTGAGTTGTGTTCGCTGATACATTTCGAGGCTGCTGCGTTGCTGTTACGCTTTGAGGCTGCTGCGTATTGTTGGAGTCGTCTTCCCTGTTTAAGTGGTAACAGCTGATTGATTGCATGTATGCAATGGTTGGTCTTCGGACTATGTTGGGAGCAGGGATGGGGGATTGGTTTGCTTGATAAACCTGGTGTTTGGAAACCACATAGACAGAGCTAGAGGGCTGGCTTTCTTCTCCACAACCCCTGAATAGCACTGGAAGGGAATGTAGGGCCTGAGGGACTGTGTAGTAGAGAAGGGACTGATTCCTTGTGTTGGGTGTGTGTGGGTGTCTTATAAGTTAGGCTAGTTTTGGTGTAGGTGTTCCTAGCTCTGTAATGAGCTCACCAGCTTAGCATTTAGCCTTTCCCAGCTCCTGGATGGCCTGATAAACCTGACCATGTTGGCTTGGTTATCTTGTTGATGGCTTGATAAAACAAACTATGTTGGCTTGGCTATGTTTTATGTATCCTTGGCTATGTATAAGCCTGCTTGTTCCTTATTCCTTGGAGAATCATGCCCAGCTCGGGGGTGGTAGCGTTGCTGAGAGATTAAGGAGCACGCTGGCCTATGATTGGGTGGAACGTTGCAGCGACATAGCTGGTTGCGGAATGAGTTCTTATAAGATAAGTAACCTTGTCTATTTTACTTCTACAATCGTATTTATTGTTAATGAATGTGATGAACATGTTGAATGAATGCTTTTATAAATGTATGTTGCTTCCGCTGTGTATGATAGATAATTGCATCTGTGCATGATAAATGATCATGTATGCATGATTCTAGTTCAAAGCATTCTGTTTCAGTTATTTTATGGTTTCACATGTTCATGGGGCTGGTAGCCAGGATGTTTAATGCCATGGTAGCGTCCTCTTCGCCGGTCGGAGGGTCGAGGACGTTACATCTATCCAGAGATCCTTTGGGTATTCTGCAAACTCAATGAGGTCTATAAGAAAGCTTCAAGAAAAAGTCCCACGCATTGCTCCATAAGATCTATCACTATCATTTAGCCAGTATTTCTCATATTCATAAGACTCTTTACCAAGTCCCATAGATACCTCATAGAGACCTTGTCTCTTCAGAGATGCAATCATCTTCAACTTCCATTTTGAATATCTTGTGGACGGAGTAAGAAGAGGAATTGATATTATTTAATCCATATGAAGTTGAACCTATAAAATATCACTACAAAACACTAAAACATATTTGAACTGTTAGAATAATGCTTTTACTCTCGACATGAACATATTTTTAGAGTCCATCACGCCCTCTCCGCTACTCTGAATAAATCTAGAGCTAGCAAATCATCATAGGGGACTTCTGTGGAAACCCAAATGCTTCTGATGTTCGATGGGGAGAAACACGCATGAAACTTGCCTAAGAAGGCTTTGATACCATATTAGAATTTAAATGTCATTTAGATATTCAATAATATAGTTCTAATAATGTTTTCAGCAAAAGAATGGAGAATGAAGATACAAACTGAACAAAACAAACCACACAGGAAACAAACAAGTATTGCTCAGGAATTTATAGTATCATTCACTGTAATAAAATCTGGTGTTACAATAGTTTACATAGGAAAATAATTCGAATGCATGACATGCAATTCAAATCTATCCACTAGATCTGACTGTAGCTAACTGACCATCTAACTCATGGTGTCTCAATCAATGTCGAAGTCCAACAGATCAACTCCTAGATGTTCAACAACTCAAACAATCAGTGACAGCTAGTTAACTCAGTGTAACTGAGTGTGGTAGGTGGGAGAAGGAACCTACTCCACATGTAGCCATGCATTATCCATGCAAATATTGTGCTAGCTAACTGATTGTGAACTAACTGAAATTAACTGGGGGATAACTAAGACTAAATAGTACTAACTCCAACTAACTGAAGTAGGTTGGTGCCGGGACTCCCAATGGATCCTAAAATGTATGGATTGGTCTAGGAGGCACCCAACTAATGCATGCACATGTAGTAAGTGGCATTTAACCTCTAGGAGTGTTACCCACACTCCAGTGACTGGTACATGTGGCCCCATTAGGCCAAGTGGACCCAATGGTACTAGTGGACCCAATTAATTAATTAAGGTTCCTAAGTTAGGCTAAATAATCTAATTGACAGTATGGTTAAGGGAGGATTAATAATCCCAACACATACTTCCATTCCAATTGACATCATATATATTTTCATTATAATCCTCCAAAAATCATAGTCTTCACCATCAAATAGGGGGATTCTTAATGACATCTTCATCTACTGATCCATTTTGATGTATACTTCTCTTCAAGTGATTAAACTTTCTAGTGAAAAAAACTCTCTCAGATACCAATTTATAGATCAGGTCCTGTCACTGAAAGGGGAGGGGTGAATCAATGACATAACTTGTGAATGAATTTCTTTTACTTAGTTAATTATGGTTTTCATATATAACAATAAATTCGAACATAATGATTTATCGTGGAACCCAATTGGGAAAAACCCACCAACACTTTTCTATTAACTGCAAAATTTATTTTACAATATACAATACAAGGAAGATGTTTTATTCCTCTTTGGATCACACCCACCGATAAGGATGCACCCACACCCCTGTTTAGTCAGTTACAACTGATAAGGAAGCACCTAAACCCTGCGGGAACCAACCTTCCCTACCTCCTCCCAGCCATCCTTTAGTCATCACTATGGAAATGGGATATTAAATCTTATGGAAATATTCCGTGTTATAATTTGAATATCATGACTACTTCTCTACTAAAGTCATACATTCTCCTTCACATCTTGACAGACTTATAAATGTCTTCAACAAAACTCTTTATCAAATGACACACCTTTTTATAAGCAACACACCACTTTATTTACATCCTGATCACCTTTGATTTTTTATAACACAATTATTAATCGAATTGTAGAACATCTGGAAATGGTAATATCCAATTTATTCAACAGTCATGTATGTAGTTTAATAGGATATGCTATCTTCTTTGTGTGATCCACCTTCCCCATGACCTTTGCCATTTTACATAAATCATGACAGTGTGAGATATTTGGTGTCGTGCGGGGTTTTATTGAACATGGCGAAAATCCAGTTTTTTCATTTAGTTACATCTTCCGATAAATTAGCGGTCTTGACATTCTAATGTATATTCAATTGGTAGCGAACTTGGTGATCCTTTAGACTTGGAATTATGCCAAAGACTCCAATAAAAATGGCAGTCTTACTACCAAATGAAATAACAAACGCACCTAAGACAACAATCACTTCATATGACCATCGTGTCAACATATATATTAAAAAAATATTATTCCAATGGACGATATCATCTCCTCGGTAAATCAATGAACACTGTCACTTCCTCCAAAAATGTAGGGGGCTTGGCAGGTCATCCTGTGCTCCAGGCTAGTGATCCTCATGTGAGGTCCAATCACTTAGAGTCTTGCCATACCTTTTCACTACGCATTGAATAACCATAGTGAGGCTACCCTTTATAAACCCAATTGAACCTTTGTGCACTTCCAATATGGGATAAATCCCACTAAATGTGTCAATTGGCATTGTCTATCACTTGATCAGACGGTTGCTGAGTATTCGTAATTGATTCTATTATCGATCCATGAATGAGCAATCCAACGAAATAAATGTGTCTACATCCAAAGTATCATTTTAAAACCCTTGTAGAAAGGGTAAGAGATCTTCATAGGACAATATTAACCGATTATCCTCAAAGTGATTGAGCAACGCCAAGCCCATTCCAAAAATGACCTTAATCCCCTCATAGAGAAAAGCATCCCATATACGAACAACTAATGGAAATGTAAAGTATTCCAAGAAAGCATGCATGAACCAACTAGTTGCATACATCGCAGGCATCACCATCTGTTTCTCGAAATGCTTAGCCAATTTGGGTAGCTGATCCTTCACAAGAATTTCTAACTGAATAAATTATTTGTGAAGTAGAGGCAAGACTTCCAAATACATACTTAAAATTTTCATGGCTTTGAGCAATGCCACCATAACCCAAAATGCTTCCTCCTCTTTCATGTAATGATGCAGATCTTCATCTCCTCTGCTTCGTGCATCGATCGACCACTACCTGTCAATATTCCATGATAGCCATCACTTTGAACCAGAGATAGGGCATGCTTCATATCACAGAGATAGCCATTAACACCATCAAATAATCTGTTTTGTGGATATGATTGGATTTGTATTACAACATATATATTTCGATCTTTAACTCAGTGATCGGCTTGTTGTTTCTTTTGTTTCTTCTACCATGGTCTTCCACCATCATGAGAAACTTCAGATTGTCCCACTTCAATGATCTCATGTAATGCAAAAATTTCTTTAGGATACCTAGTTGTGATTCTCTCATCATGGACAATGATACTACTTAGGGATAACCTACTTCCAATTATTCCAAGCATAGAGAACTCTCTGTCTTTGTCTTCTCATTACTATGTTCAATGCACATTACTTATCTATCAATGCCAACCATCTTCTTTGTCATCATACTACCTCATCAATGGATCTGTCAACATAGACATGTCATGATATTCACCACAATATCAACGCATCTGAAATGTATGCAATACTATCAATGCCATCAATGTCAGTTCCAAACTGTATTGCCACATTGCCAATGGTTTATGAGAAGCAAGGTTGATCATTGTGTATACTCCAAACAGTTTGGTGATCACATCATTAACACAGTATTGTACGTTGATGACATGTTGTTGATTGGGAACAACAAAGATATTATAAAGGAAGTGAAGTGTCTCCTATCCTCCAAATTTTACATGAAGGATCTCGATGGTGTAAACTTAATTCTGGGAATGGAGATAAGAATATATCATGCAAACAAGAAGATATGGTTAATCAAAGAAAATATGTGTAGACAATACTATACAGATTCAACATGCGGGAAAGTAAGTCGACCAAGGTTCCTATTCCTATAGGTGTAAAGTTATTTATAGACTAGTGTCCCAAGACATAGGAAAATGAACAATATATGTCATGAGTTTCATATGCCAGTGCAGCTCGAAGTTTGATGTATGTAATGGTCTATACTAGACCATACATTTCTCATGTCGTGGGAATTTTGAGCAAATATATGTCAAATTGACGAAAAGAGCATTGGACAATTGTAAAGAGGGTCTTTAGATACTTGTGTGGAACCACATATTATGCAATCTTCTAGCAAGGAATACCTGAACCAGATAGAGTAATAGATGTACATGGATTTGTTGATACAGACTAGGATGGAGATATTGACCACAGAAGATCTATAAGTGGGTATGTGTTTAACCTATTTGGAGGAGCTAATAGTTGGATGAGCAAGAGATAGGTTGTAATTTCACTCTCAAATACAAAAGTTGAATAAATGGAAGCCACACATGCTAGCAAAGAAGCAGTATCATTGTAGAGACCGTTTTCAAGTACAGGGATAATTTTAGGGGTGAATTTTATCCCATGGGCGAATTTAAAGGGTTATAAATATTTACTGGGAGAATATTAATATGGAAAGTTTTTTTTTTAATTTAATACATTCATCCAATATTTATTAACTAAATAATTAACAAAAACAAATAGTGCACAGAAAAAAAACAATTCTTAGCCTTTTCAAATTTACCTCAAAACCTACTTTCATCTCTAATTTCTAGTAAAATTTTGATTCAATCTTTACTTCGCCCCAATTTCTAGTAAAATTCATGTTCAATCCTTCCATTGTCCCCTATTTTTTTGTAAATGGGGACTTATAGCTATTATTTATCCCTCCATATTTTGTTTAAAATGAGAATACAGTTACACTCCCCCGTCGAAATTGTGTGGAAACCTTTCTTTGCCCCCATTTTTATTAATGGAGGTTTCAAATACTTATTTTTCTGTCCATATTTTATCTAAAATGAGGAATTTAACCCAGATTTTTTATGTAAAGAATTCTTATATAAAAATGGTGTGGTACATAGGGTAGTTGCATTAAGGATACAAGGAAGGAAAACAATTCTTGATTTATTAAATATCAGGGTTGAAATAGAGAGGCAGCTTGAGATTGAGAGACCATTGGAGCATCTAGCTTTTTCGGACTTCTTTCATGGCAGTTATATACATGTCAGTAAATTAAGTTAGGGTTGATTATTTTAGACTTCTCTCATCGCAGTTATATATAGTAAATTGAGTTAGGATTACTTCTTTCACGTGAGCTATATATATGTAAGTAAATTGAGTTAGGGTTCATTATTTCACACTTCTCTCATCACAATTGTATACCCTAAATTGATTTAGTGTCGATGAAATCAATATAGATCATGTTTTTGTATAATCTTTTTTATATAATAGAAATCTATTGCACAAGGTAAGTAGTGGATGCTAAAGTTATTTTTGCAGTTTCATAATATATGTTCAATGCACATCTTTAATAAGCTTGAGTTTATGTTTAAAATGACCTGCTATAACTTCTTGATGGAGTCATTTTCTGGTGGTAGAGATCTGCAGAGGTCTGAATTAATGAGTTAGATAACGGAAAACATTGGCTTAGCTATGCTAAAATATGTAACTATAGATAATAGTTGGCAGAATTTGTTCCACTTACTCATAAGATAGATTGAGGGAATAAAATAGTATCGTGGTCTTACCACGTAAAAAATAGCTAGATATTTATATAATGTTATCCTGGCACGTAGAAGGGAAGGAAATATGGATTGATCTATGTTGCCTTAACAAATTCACAAATATGCTATGCACCTTGGATAACATAAATAATTTGTGTAGGCTAGATCTAGAGTTACATATTTTGAATTTGGCCTCCACAAATGGAATTAGGTCAAGTAATTCTTAGGGGGGAATGTGTAACTCCTTTTTTGTTTATAATTGGATTATAATGAGCTCAAATAAAAATAAAAAATAAAAGAAAATAATTTGAATATACCAAAAAAATAAAAGAGAATATACAAAAAATTATGTTTGATAAAAATAAAATAAATATCAAAACATAATAAAAATATGTCCGCTTGATAAACGAATTAATTTTGGAGTGTATATATATATATATATATATATATATATATATATATATATATATATACCAAAATAAACCAAACATTTATCAAATTAATCAAATAACTCTTTCAAAAAAAGTAGTGTCTTTTGATTCGAATTCACCCTAGGGTGAGAGCCTTCCAGGTACTTGCTGTTTTATATTTTAAAATTGTGCCAATATTTTTATACTATCAATAAGAATAAAAAAAATGTTTTATATTTTACATTGCACATTATATACATTTTTTGCTTTATATACCATTTTTTTGGTATATAAAGAAAAAATATCAATTACTCATTACCAATTGCTCTAATATAAATTATTTTACAAATACATTTATTGTTAATTTAATTAATATTATTAAAAATAGTTTAACTCTAAAAAAAATGTGTACTCTTTCATAAGCTAATTGTTTAGCAATTGTTGTCGTTCTTTGAATCATTTTATAAGAGAATGCAAGCAAACGAAGGTAGGTGCTAGATGCTGTGAATTTTTCATATAGATGTTGTGAAATCCTCTCTTTTTCTTAGAGTAAAACATTTATTATGAACTACACAATCTTTTTTTACTGAGAATTACAACATTTCATTCTAGATTATATATTAAATTCAAAATCATTTTTAAGTTAAATTGTGTATTACTAAATTTAAAGAATATTCAAAACCATTTTGATTTCAAGTTGGTATACGCAAAACAAAATTTGAAGAATATTAAAAACCATTTTGATTTCAATTTTACCAATTGGTTTTACTCTTAGTCTTTGTAATGATCAAGTTTGATTTGAATTGTTCATGTGGTTTCAATTTTAATGGGATGGGACGCTTCCAAGTATATATTGGAGGTGTAGATCTATGACAGTATCATCAAACTATGATAATTGCCCAGTCTGGTAAATTTATT
>LPNX010474918.1:237147-307115 GCA_001517045.1 Pseudotsuga menziesii
CATGGGTAAGGTAAACTTGGAACTCACTATAAGATTCCAGATTTATATTAGGTTTAAAATAATAAATTAAAAAGTAAATTTTGGACCAAGGGTAAGAGGTAAACTTGTAATTCAATATAATATTTCATATTTATATATTATAAACATTTCATATTTATATATTATGTTTATATTAGTAAGGTAAAACTAAAAATATTTTGGAGAGGGATTGCAATTAACTTAATTTTTAGGATATTTATATTATATGTTTATGTTTAATCAAAGTGTAATTTTAATTTTAAAAATAAGATTTAAAATTATTTTTTATTTATTTTCTTATTTAGGCAAGGGAATAAGTTATTCCACTAAGTAACAAATTAAAGTTAAGTTTGAAAATGGATTTGATTTTTGTTGTGTGATGTAAATAGTTAGTCACAGTTTACATAATAAAAAATTTACAAATATTGAAAGGGGTTGAGTTTTTTAAGGTGTATTTTTTTCTTGATTTATTTATGTTTAAGTAAAATATGTGCTTAGTTTTCAATAATTATTATTTAAAATATTTGTAAGAATTGTGTAAAATAATGTTAAAAATTAAGAAGAAAAAAAAAGAATGAAAATGAAAATACATAAAGTGTTGTATGTGAAATGAAATAAAATAATCCAATAATAAATTGAAATGAAAAATGAAAAATTTTAATTTATAAGAGATCAAAGAGATTTTTTTTTTGTATTTATATGAAGCCTAAAGAAAAAGTAGGAATGGGAAAACCTATGAATAAGATGGAAGTACACATTGGAGAATATGTGGAGTATTGAGGAGGAAGTAAAGTTTTAATTTGTTAAAAATGTAAAATATAGCCAATTGTGGCTTAGCTTAGTGGGTAGATATTATTAGTCTTTATCATTATTGGGCTCTTGTTATAAGAGGGAACTAATAGGAAAAAAAAATGGGAGTCAAAGATATAAGTTTATACTCTAAAGGTGGATAGAATAGAATTAAAGGGAACAAATGTGAATAAAACAATCATACCTCAAATATGTGGGAATAGCTTTGTTGATGGTTTGAAAAATTTCACTTAGTTTAAATTCATCTTTATAGTTCTAATTATTTTACAACTTCTATAATGAGTATCATAGTGGACTAGTACATTAGTGTGTAATGTCCTTAAAAACATACAACCAAAAAAAAAATTAATAAGGGTCTTTGTGTAGCTGTAAACATATATAGATTGATCAATTTTTTTTCGTACTTGGTAAATTAACTTCAGCACTAAGTTTAAAATGTGATATTTTCCATATTTTTAATGCTTGCAGCTTTGAGTGTTCTGATGTGGTTGATATAGGAGTTGTATTGTCGTTATGTCTTTATTTGACTTGTGATTTTACCTAACATGAACTATCTTAGTTCGCAAGTTTGAAAACTATTCAGTCTAGCATTCTTTATGTAATTGTATGAGTTGTGATATTTTTTATTTCCTATATGGATTATGCACTAATTGGGAAATTTGAATTAATTACTCATTCATGTTCTTTTGTCTTCTTTGAGAAATATACTCTTCTATGTGTGGATGTTGGACCATATATGGCTTGATCTTTACTTAGCATTTTTTCTAACGTATTATATCATTTTTCCCTTGCAGTTACATATATTCATTGGTATGGATGGAGTTATATTACTTGTGAATATTTTAACCCTAAATACCTAAGCTTCCTAATGGTGACTTCATAATATAATATTTCTGAAACTTTGTTATCACTATGACCTTGAATATCTACGGTTTTTATGGGGATTATTAATACTTATATTGGACATAACTTGTAAGGTAGTTGATGGACTTTATACTCCATGGATTACGTTTAACTACATGATTGAAGGCATTTTTATAACTTAGGATAATTTTTTTCCTATCAAGGGTGTCGTTTTATGTATTTGTAACTTTCGTTGATCACACTCTTAAAGCATACATTCATGTGTTGTTAAATGGTTTTCGTGATATTTAATATAGCCCATGTGAAAGGGAATATTTTTTGTGATTAGTTGGCCTCCATCTTGACAAGCCATTTAATGTGAATAACCATGTCATTCGATAAATTTCTCCAAGCCATCACACGCCTTTGTCGTTTGGCCTTTTCAATATGGCGCAAAGAGAGAGTGTCATTTAGTTAAGTTACATTTCAAACAGAAAATAATGTTTCTTGATATTTGACTAGTGAGGACCACCTTAGACAAAATTTTGAAGAGGGGAAAAGGTAAAACAAAAATAAAAGAAAAAGACTAAATTGAGAGAAGGAATATCAAACTCTTTTCTTATAGAAAAACAACTAGCTTTAAGGGACTGGGAGTGGATTTTTCATGAGGAAGAAGAATGGGAGTTGACATTGAGAATGGCTTGGCTTAGAGTAGGTCATAGGAATATTAAAAAATTTCATAGAGAAGCCATCAAAAGTGAAGCAACCAATCATTTCTCTAGCTTAATATTAAGGAAAGACCTTTCACATGTGGGTAGAGAAAATACAGTTTTATAGCATTAACTACATTGTTGAAACAGTAGGAAAGGGCCTGCCATCTGTAGAATTAGTTTTTTTAAGGTGGATATGTTAGGAGGCAAGGGACCACCTTGTCACTGAGCTCACCCATTTTGAATAACTATAGAATTTCGTAATTCTTTTGGCGTGATAATTTGTTGATACAATCCATGTATGTGGATTAAGCAAGTAGTGTGTTGCTAGCTCAATTAGTCATTTGTAGCATTAATAAATTGCTGAAACAATTAGTTAATTAAAGTATGTAAATCCTACATTACTGAAACAATTGATTACTTGGCATGTGTAATCTCTCGTAGGGTATGCAAGTGATTTCTTGATAATTAGAAGTGTTGAAAAATATTTAATTTCTTGTTGAATTGATATCACGGGTTGAATTTGTTATGATTAATTCATGCTGAAACAAATCTAGATGAATATGTGGTTGTAGTTCATGGTTAAGTAGAATTAAGAACTCTGGAGCTTGGATGTTGTGTCAACAACATAGAACATATCTTTCATTATTGCACGAGTGGTGATTGGATTTAACTTCTTGCAAAAGTAATATAGGACTTAATATCTTGCAAAAATAATATATATGCTTTATCTTTATGAACAATTCTATATTTCCATTCTTGCTAGAGTGATTTCATTTTTCCACAAAGAGTGATTTATTCTTGAAGATTGAATTAGTATTAATTTTTCTTGAAGTTTGATCTATCAGTTAGAATTAAGATGATTTAGTGAGAAAGAAGTTACATAGCATTTTCATCAATTAGGGTTTTCAATTTAGCATTGGTTGATTTGGGTGATTTTATGAGAATTAGTGTCAGAAAGAATTGAAATGATATGAATAGAAACATATTAGAAGGAAAAGTGAAAGCACAATGAATTGTGATTTCTTAGGAATCAAAGAGATGGCAAATATTCTTGGATAAATATTCGTCAATGTTCTTACAATATTTGATAAATAGTGAAATATTCATCAATTTTTACAATATTTTATAATGCAATGAAATGTTCGCCAAGATTTTACAATATCTTATAATTTAGTGAAAGATTCGCCCAAATTTTACAACATTATATAATAAAATGAAAGATTCGCCAAAACATTTATATATACATATTATATTATTGATAAAATCGCCTTCAAATTTTCCTATATATCACGGAGATTCACCCATTTTTTATACATATAAATCTAGAGGGGGGGTTCTTAAAATCATCCATGTTGAAGTATTAGGTTTGTACAAAAATTTGTAATGTTAGATTGCAATAGCAAAAGTGCAATATTCTTGGCAAAGAACCTTGCTTATCATGCTAAAAAAAATCATATTGATGTATATTATCAGTTTATGAGAGATATGTTGAAGGCAAGAAGGTGTTGTTGGAGAAGTTTGACACCTTGGAAAATGTTGCAGACTCATTAACAAAGTCTATCAGTACAAAGAAGTTCTCTTGGTGTAGAGAATATATGGGCATTAATGCCCTGAAACTATGAATTTATGATTACATGACTCATTGTTATGCAAATAAAACAACAAGTGGGAGAATGTTGGGTATATGTTATATTCTTTACATGTGAGTGTGGAGGGGAGTTGCACCTGTCAACATGGCCTTTGACGATCCTTGTTTTTGGTTGTTTTGGCTATTTTGGGGGAATATTCTAAAAATGTGTAATTTAATCCTGGTTAAGGGATTGGAGTCTATTTTCTAATATGGCTTAATGTATCAGGGTATTGGATGTTGTTGAATACATATATTTTGTATTGTGATGGATTCATAATGATAATGAGAACATAGAAGGTGTGTCTCCAAGGTTTGTTGGTTTTTTTGGTTAAGGGTTTTCAGGGTAAATCTCTATGTTTATGAGTGAATGTTGTGTTGTAATCTCTTATTTGATTAAAATAATATGTATGCTTTGCTTATATGCACAGGTTTAAAACTCACTGGTTTGCATGGACATGACTGTTCCTTCTACAACTGGTGTACATGTCTGCAAATGGGTTTTTCTAGAAAAAGGAGATAAAAATTATTTTTTTGGGAAGGATGCCACTTGAATGGAGGGAAAGTGAACATGATTCCTAAGATGACCAAGTCCTGGAAGATGATGAGGTGCTTGAATCTCTCTGCTAATGTGGCTTAAATAAAAAAAAAAATTAAGTAACCAATATATGGGCATGAAGAAGATTGCTTGAGATGCTTGTTAGATATTGGGATGTGGATGTTAACTATTTTACACTGGATTGACAACCTATAAAAATAGAGGTATATGATATCTATTTCATCACTTGGTTGTCCCGTCGAGGTGAAGTGCCAATTTTAAAAACTCAAAGTGCAGGTGGGATTCCCATCGATGAGTACATATATTGTGTGTTGGATGCATAAAAGAGAGGCTTACACATATGGATTAGAGACATAATGAGGATAAGTATGAAGATTATTATTCTCACCATGGGTCAAATCTAAGGATCAGCTTCTCTACATCAAGAATCCAAGTTCCAAATGTTCTATGTAGTGATATGCATGGAACCCACCATATTTGATTGGTGCACATGCTTATTAGGGTGTCTAAAATTCCAACTATTTGTGGCTAGACTGGGGAAGATGCAAAAATTGGTTTTTGGTAGTATCCTCTATAGTTATTTTTTGAGATTGTTCCAATGCTCAATCCACAAGTGTCGGTAGATGCATGTGGCCTTAGGGAGCCTACCATGCTGAGATGGATATGGTTTATGCTACGACTTGGGGATATGGAGGTAGTCACTCTATTAGATGACGACTACTTCACATGGTGGGAGTGTCATATTATGGCCATTGACGACTATCATTATCATGGTATATGCTTTATCTATGATCTGGATATGGTAGCCCCATCGGGGAGTGCACTTGGAGTGATTAATAAGTCTCAGTTTTTACATTCTAGTCTTTATTTCATTTTTATAGTTTTTACTATAAGTTGAAAACAAAAACATACTTTTCATGGATACTAACACATCTTGGAAAACCTTGGCAGATATAGCATTTGACCATCTAGATGGAATTCCCCGCTATTGTTGAAAGTTGCAGGAAGGGGAGGGGACTGATGTTGTTGCTACTTTAGAGAATGCATGGAATAACTTCAGTAGATTGACTAATGGTGTCCTCATGACTAAGATACATGATATGCTAGAGGCATTGGAACGATAGCTTATGGGGGTATCAGGAGCCTAGGTCTGATATTTCCAGAAAGTAGTTACTATGGTCATGTACTTCTGTAGGGGTCTGGGTTTAGGTGACCCATATGAGTAGTGTCATCTATATATATATGAGGAAAAGAGTGCCCTAATTTTGACATGTTTTGGATCCACATTTTGTGATGTATAATTTTTTTATATTTTTGAGACTTTTATATCTATCTATTAAGAGAATTTTATTTCAACATATTTACATTGTGTTATGTTTGTTATGTATATGTTGATTTTATATGTTTACAAATGATACAAATTCCAATCTAAAACATAGTTAGCATATGTATCAACTATTATATTATGGTTTCTTGGGATGTTATTATAAGTAATATAAATAAAATGTCACTCAAGTAACTGAATTCGTAGAAACTAATGAAGTAGGATGAGATCACGAATTCTATACTCACCATTGAGTTGAGAAATAACTAGTCATGAATTGAGACATGCCTCTAAGTATAAGATGTGATTCAAAATAACATCACTCAGAATTTCTATCACAACGCATTATTGGTAGCTGGCCCTAGACATTGTTCCTCCCAAAACAACCAATTGAACCATGGGAGAATAAATAATCCACTCATATGCAGTGAGATCTTGATTAATTTGACTAGTGACATCTACAAATCCTATAAATATCCCACTCAACATCTAAACACATCAATAATAAATCTATATAAGAAATATGCCAAAACTATACAATTGTACATCTATGCACAGGAAAATGAATATGACCTAAGCATATACTTCTTCATATGGAACCCATTTCTAGGATCTAGTAACTTGTTCCCTTCATAATCATCTAAATCATAAGATCATTTTTATAAGACACATGTTACTATATATGGGCCGATCCACATAGAGTTAAATTTTCCTGACCCCAAAGGATCTTTTTCTTGATCATAGAACAACACAAGGTCACCTTCATAAAAGAATCGAGGTCATACAAATTTATCATATTGACTCTTGACCCTCTTTTTTGTGTCTCATTTTCCCTGGATGCATCTTGAGGTTTGTTTAGATTTTCCAGGTGAATCAACCATTTTTCTGAAGTAGAAGTCTCAAGTAAGAGATGTATAACTAGTTTTAAGGAAGGGATTTTTCAGATTCAATCAAAGTTATTACTTCCACTCCATGAACGAGTTGGAAGGGGGAAAATACAATGGTATTTTTAACATCGGTTCTATAATCCCATAGAGCAGGTTACAACATAATTTTCCTGTTAGACTTACTAGCATTGACAATGCATTAGATAACAGTCTTAAGTATTTTATTTACATCTTCAACTTGACCATTTTCCTGTGCATAAAATGGATTTGAATGGTTCTATTTAAACCCAAACATAGTATTTAAGTCAGAAATCATGATGTTCTAACAATGACTTCCATGATCAGTGAAAATCTGTTTTGGTATACCACACCTTGATACTATCTAATTGAAAATTAAATAAGCTACAATTTCCCAAACAACTTTAACTATAGGAATAGCCTCTACCCACTTAGTAATATTTGACAAAAACTATCATGTGTTTGTTCCCCACATATGAGACTGGATTGCATGTCATGAAATCAATCCCCCACTTAGTGAAGGGACCTATAATGATGATAGGAAAAGTGGATATGGATGCACCCACATATTTTGGGTGAACGATTGACATGAATGACAACATTTAACTACTTATACACAATATTTGAACAATGTAGGCCAAATATAACTAGCACATAATTTTTTTTGGGATGTGGCCTACCCAAACAAATGACCCTCGCAGGCTCCAGCGTGGGAATCATTCAAAACAATCTCTTCTTCCTCGTGGTTCAAACAAGGACAAAAAATGGAATAACCTCCTCTACAATATAAAGTGTCTTAGATGATTAGATAATTCTTCGTATTATGGAATAAAAATCGTCAATCATCCCTCAAAAAAGTAGAGGGTCACTTCAAAGTCTAGAGATATATCAAAATGTATCCATACCAAGGGTTGAATGAATAAACTAGGGAAATATGCTCATCAGGGAATTAGTATTCTTCGATTTTGGGACTTTCTTCATTTGGAAAATCCAAGAGGAATTCAATGAAAAACAATGAATTTTTTTATTTTGCAGATTGAAACTCCAAATTGAATTATTGTAGAATGGTAATCCACTTATTGTATTTTTCCCAGATTATTCGTCGGGGAAAAAACCTGGAAGGGGTTGAGATATACAACAATTGTAGTTGTTAGCAACAAAATGTAATGACAAAGTCTCCAAACAACATAAATAGTTTCCAATCTAATTTCTCGACATGAGAATATTGAAGCTTAGGACCTAGGAACAAATAAATAAGATTCTAGATAACATGCTCTTGGAGTTGATCATCTTCCTAAACTAATAGTATACCAATTGTGGAATCATATGCATCCAGATACAAAACAAAATATCTTGTGTAATCCAGTGGGATAAGTAAATGAGTCATTAGTAACTCCTTTTCAAGGGATTCAAATAAATTTTAGGTAGCTTTATTCCATATCAATAGAACACTTTTCTTATGCAAACACATAAATCCCTTAGTGATTATAGCATAATTTACAATAAAACATATGAAAAAATCGACTTTCCATTATAGACTTTGAAGCTAATAGATGGTACGAGGAGAAGTAATATTTATAATTTCCTCGAATTTCAAAGGATTGACCATGATTCCTTTGTTGGACATGATTAAACCTAACAACCGTCCAAAATCGATGCATGATATGCATTTATTTGGATTCAAACAAATCTTATAATGTATACATATTTCAAACACAAGGGACAACTGATCATGATGGTCTCATCTTTTTCAAGATCAAGTAGGTAGATCATCAAGATATGGATCCACAATGTGTTTGATGTCATGCAAAGAAAAAATCATAGCACGTTTGAATGTAGCTCCATGCCAAAGGGAATCTTCTTATAAGAAAAGGTCCCATAAAGACAAATGAATGCAGTTTTGTGTTGATGTTAAGGTTTAATCTAGATCTAATTGTATTCCAAAATTCCATCCATAAAGGAATGGATTCCACTCCTTGCACACTCATCGACGATCTTATCTATGAAAGGTGTGGGGAAATTTTCCTTAGGGAAAGGTTTATTCAAATCATGAAAAACATTACAAAATCTAATGGTATCTTGATTTTTGTCTACTAGAATTGGGTTAGATACCCATTTCATCATAGCAATAAGATAAATGAATCCAGGTCTTAAAAAAATTTCAGCCTCGTCTTTGACATCCATTGCTTTCCTAGGATTTCTTGGGGATGGTTTTTGTTGAACAAATTTAACATTTGGATATGTTTGAATTTCATGTTCAACACTGGATGGGTAAATGCCTAACATCTCCTCATATGACTAGGAAAAAATATCACAAAACTCTTTGAACGACTCAGTATAAATATGAAATTATTCCTCTGATCATTTTTCACCAATAGAAATGTTTTCAACGATATTGGGATGTTTAGAAATATTGATCAACATAGGTTTATATATTTTTTCCATAATTTCTTCAGTGTAGATTCCCTTCTTAGCTAAAGGATTTATGGGATAATTAGTATTCCTGGTTAGTCTCACATGGAATTCTTCATTTTCAATTCTATCTAAGGCTGGAAGAAAGTAGGAACGATGATGCATATCCCCCCAAGGTTTGTCAAATCCTACCATAGATTCTAGAATGGCCTCTCCCATAGGAAAAACTATATCTAAATAATCAAGGGAATGAGAGGAATCCATAGCTCAAACATTATCATAACCAAAGTCCAACTCCTTTGAGACTTGGGGATTTGTAATTGAATCCATGGTGGAAATTTAAATGGATTGATAATCTATATCTGCCATAGATCAGGGAACTATCAACTAATGGTTTTGGAGATATTTTTATAACTTAGATGAAGTAGGTAGGATCCAAGGATCACTTATATCATATGTTTCTTGTGGGGAATACTAAGATGTCACGTCCCCACCCTTCTACCGGGAAGAGGATGCGACATTACCACTAACAGTCCGGGAAACTAGCCCCATGAGCGTAAACATAAAATTCCATTGAAGTAAAAGATGCAATTATGCATTGTCTAACATCATTAATCAATAGTATAGCGGAAGAAAACAAACATTCAACATAAGGAGCATGTTCATCATAATTCTTATAAACAATACAGTTGCATGGGTAATTGCACGAGAATACTTATCTTCGAATGAAGCTTCCCTCAACTAGCTATGACGCTGCAACGTTCCACCCAACTATAGGCTAGTGTGCTCATCGATCTCTCAACATCACTGCCACCCCCGAGATGGGCATGATTCCCCAAGGAAAAGGAAACGAAGAAGGCTCACACATAGCCAAAGATATATCAAAACTCAGTCTAGCCAAAGATATGTTTGGGTTTATCATACTACTAAGGGGATGGAAAGGCTTGTTTTCTAAGCTAGTGAGCTCAACCATAGAGCTATGGACACCTGCAAAAGATATGACTTGGATTTCCCAACACATACACACCCAACACAAGGAATTATCTCCTTCTCTGCTATACAGTCCCTCTGGCTATGCATTCCCTTCAAGTTCTATTCAGGATGTGCGGTAAGGAATAATCATCCCTCAAGATCCCTCAGTGAGGTTCCTCATGCACTAGCTTTATCAAGTAGTTTACCTCTTCCACTCCTAACTGGATTCATACCAAATCAAGGAGCATAACAACTCAGACCAAGGAAAGGGTGCACATACAACAAAATACCAATTGCTAGTCTTTAGAAAAATGTTGGGAAACCCAAAAATGGATTTACAGATGGAGAAAAACACCTTGGAGAGAAATACGATCTCAACAATCATTTAATGATACCATAGAACCAAAATCGACCTCTACAAAAATCCAAATTGCATTTCTGATTTCTGAAGGTGACTATGGCAATACGGGAGCCAAAACGACTGCTATAAACCCCACAAATGTGAATCTATCTTCTTGGCCACTCAACAAGTTAAAAACGGTTCCCAACCATTGAAGAATCCATGAAAATACAAGAAAAATGTAAATCCTCCTTTCCCACTTACTAAACAATACCAAAACGAATTTCTAGGCATGCAAAAATGAGGAAAATGACTCCAAACGTGAAGGATGAACACACAGGAAACTTCAGCTACATGAAGAAATCCCACGTGAAGGATAATGGTGAGGAAAAATGGAAAACGTGGGTGTATGACCAAATGGGCATGCATTTTGGGTGTTAACTTGCCCCAAAGGTCAAAAATGTTTTTCCCAAAAATGGGTGTTTCCCCAAATTCAAATTTCCTTACCCATACCCTTCCCATCCCCATGCAATAACTACTTCAACCATTTTCTAGAAGAATTAAATGATTGGGTGAATGAGACAAGAAAGGTAGTTGATAGTTTAATGGGTTCTCCCATTGACATTTGGATTTTCCCCATTGGCCCCAAAGGTTAAATATTTCCCCTCCCTATTCCTTAGGAAAATCATGCCCCCATCTCTTTAATGTTGCATTGGCATAGCTGGTTGTGGGTTTTTAATTAATTGCATATTTACATGATGCCAAAATTATAATATGTCGTCTATCATGAAATACCATCGGAAACGATTTTAATCGCCGAAACATAAAACGCTAAATCGATGGTGGGGATTTTTCCTTTAGCTCCACACCATGATTAATTAGAATGTATACATCATTTACATTTTTAATGCAAATGGGGTCAAAACTGGGGTGTTACATAAGATATAATGTCAACATCCCTAACACTAGTCGAACTAATATAACTGACAAGAGAAGAATGATTGAATGTGCCCATAAGTGATGGATACATTCCTTCTCCTAAACTCTTGGTTTCTGGTTGAGTTTGATCAATAAATGGAATATTAAAATCTGTGGACGTTGTGGTACTATTCTAGGTATATGATAATTGGTTAAATTTAACAAGTTTTACTTCATGGGAAAATATCAAAACCAGAAATATGAACGATGGGATAGCTCATGTAGCATGCGTCCAACTCCTTCCTAACAACAAATTGTATTCGAAGGGAGCATCAACAACTTGAAATTATACCAAAATTGTTTTTCCTCCTAACACAATATTGAAAGAAAGAAGGGTTCCATGAGGCCAAAAATACCTTCCATCAAATGTAGTAAGTAAAGTTGTAGTAACTAGCTTTAGGGACCCTAAAAATATCCAAAAAGAAATATCCATAACGCATGTAGATTCACTTTCATCAATAACAGTTCAGCCAATAGTTTTAGAACCATGGACCATGTCAATTTGTAAAGCAACATGATACCATAAACGAGGTTTGAGATCAAACATATCAAACTTAGCCATTAAATAATTTGTGGAGTCATTGTTTCCTCAATTATCGATGGGTAACTTTGTAACACTTCTATATATGACATCACATAAGGTGTTTGGGATAGATATTCAACAATAGAGTAGTTGACATCAACCCAAGCATTAGGAATGTGTGCAGATATTTTATAGACACATTTTGGTACCTTTGTCATAGTGCCTACAGGTTTCTCAATATGAAAATATTATGTGGATCATGATTTTCTTTCTCCTTTTGCGAATTTTCATGAATATAATTGTTTGCTCTAGTTTTCAGCAAAGTGTTCAAACATATCATGTTGATGTAATGCTGATCAAATAGGGAGGAATTTTGGGTGCCATCACCGGAACCCAAGTTTCTAGAAGCCATATTTTATCATTTTGGAAATGGATCTCGTAAAACAACACATTGTTGCTATAGTAAAATCTTTTGGACTTGCTCGATTAAGGGGCATTGATGCGTAAGGTGGTCTCCTTTGGAAATTTTGCAAGGAAACTTAATTTTTATACATTCTTTCTTACCTCCATCAACATTATCATTAGATTTGGGATTTTTTTGGTTTTCCTCCCCTTTTTTTCCCTTATTATTATTTTTCTTTTTCCTAGGTCACCAAGGACCTTTTGGAAATAACTATACATTGTTTACAATATGTGTTTGAGAAGGGGGAGTAACAACCTTGGTTGGTTTTGCTACATAGCATTTTATGGATAAGGTTTTCATTTGTTTCACAAGCACTTCTAAAGTAGGATTTTCAACCGTACCAACAATTCCATTGACATGTGGTCCTAGTTGGGGTCTAACATGATTAGTACTGGACCACCGGTGCATTGGGAATAATTTCATACAAATCCCATATTGAGAGTAGATCAATCTAATTGTTGGGCACTTTATAACCATTATTTGCATGTAAAATTGTGTATGCTTAAACTCTTTAAAATGGATTTAAATGGAAAAAAAATTAGAGAGTACTAATGAAACACATAAATACATAAAAGATATGCAAACCATGAAAATTGTGAACAGATGATAACGGAGTTCACCCCTCCTAGGCTATGTCCATGGGTCCATCTCCAATGGGGACCGATCTTATTAATATTAAAAAAAATGCTTGAACATGTACAAAATTCCTCCTTCAACTACTACAAAGAGACTTGGATTTCAACAATGAAGTCCTCTCACTCTCCACAAACTCTCAAGAGTGGCTAAAAATCCTCTTACAATTGAGCAAAATAGCTTGAAAAAACCTTCAAAGGCATAATGGCATCATATAAGCAAAATCTTTAATACAATTTTTCATGGCTTTTCATATCGATTTACCATGGTTTATATAGCCCAAAAATACCAAATCAACCTCCAAAGGGATATGATCCACCTTTAATGAGATAACATATTTGGTTAATCTCATCATATATTTCATTTTGAGAAATAAAATATTTAATATACTCAGTATATCCCTCGAAATATGCCCTAATCTCTGTAAAATCCATTTTTTTTGTTTGAAATTATTAAAAAAAATACAAAACAAAATATGTTTGTGGTTTAAAAACCATATTACAATGGAAAGTTGTTGAATGACTTCAAAATGGAGGCGCACTCCTTCTTTGAAGTAAAATCCACATTAAATAAAAGTTAAAACCATGACAATATTTCATATTCCAAACAATGTGGCTGCTTTGGCGAGTTGGTTAGAGTGCTTGACAAAGGGAGAGGAGGTCACAGGTTCAAACTCATAGACCTTTCCCCATAATGCATTTTTTGTTGCATATTTCTTAATATGGCTTGCAGACTATGGTATTTCATCTATGTTTAAACTAATCCCCAACCCCTTTCAATCACCAATTGAACCTTATTTAAACTTAAATAGTAGTTGATACCTTATGGGTTAAGAACTACAAACCCCTTTTAACCGCCAATTGAACCTTATTTAAAATTAAATAGTAGCTTAATATGGCTCGCGGACTATGGTATTTGATCCATGTTTGAACTAATCCCCAACCCCTTTTAATCGCCAATTGAACCTTATTTAAACTTAAATAGTAGTTGATACCTTATGGGTTAAGAACTAAAACCCCCTTTTAACCTCCAATTGAACCTTATTTAAACTTAAATAGTAGTTGAGACCTTATGGGTTAAGAACTATGATAGAGGCAAGACGGTTAAGAGATCTAGGTGGGGACGTTGCTAGGCTACAGAGGTTGGGGGTTCGATCTTCCCAGACCCCAATATTTTTTTATAAACAAAAACCAAACTATGGCCATCTGGACTACCATGTTCCAACTTCCAGTTGGTCCATGTCACTTCCCATTGTATAATGAATATGCCATGTCATCAAAAACATGTCCACGTGTTCTGCTATGAATCTACCATGTTAGCCACCTGCTTATTGTACCTTCCATGTGGTTCTCTTTGGTGGTGCCACATCAGCAACGTACATGTCATGTGTCACCCTTATAGTGGTTCCACATGGCATTTTTTTCTTCCAAATTTACCTATTTTGATGAAAGTTTAGAACTGAATAACTTTCACACCTGGAGTCTATTTTGCACGAAAAAACATTGTCGAAAAGATCTCGTCGAGCTCTATGCAACTATAATATTCTGTTTGCATTTTGAAGACTTTAATTTTGGTCGATCTCAGAGATCCTCCTAGATCAATCACTGTTGCAAACGATAATTGATAAACCAACCATTGATTTGAACATCCAAATTACAAGAACATAAATACAAATGAGATCTTGAAATGGACAAGAAATAATTTTCTTTTATATTAATAAGCAAAAAATTACAAATGAAAAGGTTTCACCTGATTTTTGTTACTAACATTGTTCTAAACTAGAAATATGGGATCCTCCAGCCCAAGTGCTTCAACACTCATTCCTAACTCTCTACAATCTTGTTCTATAACAAGGTCCTCATGGTTACTGTAAAGCGGGTTTTAGATAAGGGAACAAGGGTTTTTTAGACTAGGGAAACAAGGGTTTCAAATATGATTGAATGTCAACAACATTAGGGTGATCTCTCTTCCATTGCATGCATTCTCTCTCCTATGACTCTTTATTTGATGGAGAGGAAGTTATGGAAGTTGAGACATAGTTATTTTTGGGAATGGAAAGTTAGGGGACAAAAGAAACTATCTTTTTCCTGTAAAATAATATTACTTTTTATTTTTACCCTCACGCAGGAAGGTACAGGGGCAAGATACTAAAGAGATGCATGGACATGATCTAGCCATGTATAGGTCATGTATCTCTTGGAAAAATTTGGTTTTTAAGAGATGTTTCCAAGAATAAATGTTGTTGTACAATTATTTTTAGGATGAAGGAAGTTTGCAATTAGGAATAGGGATAAGATCGATCATCATAACATATATGAGAACAATGTGACAAAAGACACTATAACTCATGCATTTATGGATCTTATCCATTGCAATCATCAAGCTTGGTAATATCATATGGAAAATTAGTTGGCATGACGGGTCATGCAATATGATGGTAGATAGAATCTTTTATGAATTGATAGGTTGGGTAGTTTCAAAGATGCCAAAAATAATGAGCATGGATGACATCACATGCTAGGATTTTTAAAGGAAACCTCTTTTCAATGCATGCATGATGCAGTTCCTAAGGCATAAGTACCTATAAGACCAGACCAATACCATGGATCTGATGACCCCCATGAAATCCTTGATAACCTAGGATATCACTTCCCCCTTCCATATTGTTTTCAGGTATGTAGCTACCTTAGGCACTTCCAGTATGCATTGGAGTAGTAGTATTTGGAGGAAAAATCCATCCATAAGGAAATCCTAATTTTATAACTACGAACACTCCTATGAGTATACTAAATGTGGGTGGAAACCCAATTCCTACTTAAATCATATGAGTGGTACTACCTTCAAAGGAGGAACTAGTATTAGGCACTAGAGTACTTATGGAAAGCATTCCAACACTAGGAATACTTTGTTGAAATGTGCAAACTAACAAGTGGCATAAAAAATGAATTTCCACTGGGAACATGTGGCATTTGGATGGCATAACATTTTTTGTTAAATATAGCTATGAAACTCAACTTAATTCTCCCCCCATATATGTTAGATGTAGTAGGGATAGATCCCCCCATTTGACATGAGCCACTATCTCCAAACATAGGATGTCATATGTTTCAAAATAATTCAAATGTATTTGGGGGGTATTTTTTCCCAACTATATCAATATGGGACCATTAAGTCGAGTTAGAAGTGGATTATAATGGCCTAATATTTGATCGTCAAGAGTTTCAATTTCAATTGGTCCTAAATCTTCTGATTGATTATGTGTGGTGTTTATAAATATATCTACTTCACTTTCTAGGTTCTTAATTTGTATCTATGGTCTCAGTGTGGTCTGTGGTTTGTGGATTAAGGGTGGTTCAACACTTGAAGTCGAAGACCCCTCTTAAATATGTATACTAGTGGGTTGGTTGGTTAACCACTCTTAATTATTTAAGATTTAACCAAATTTATGTAATAAAAAAAAATAATACCAAAGGAAACTTGAAATTTTTGAAGACATAGATAAACAAGAATAAATCACCTAACAAAATTAAAATAAATAACAATAAAATATAGAAGGGGGCCTTTTGATGATTCATCTAGGGATATGAATTTCTAAAACAAATTAGTGAAGATAATAATGAGATAATTATGGTAACTCTCATGTCACAATCACTAAAAGTGCAAGTAATTTTGTGAATACAAGTACCCTCTAACAGTGTTAAAACAAGTGTTATAAGTTTGCTTCAAGTATCGCAAGCCTTTTCCTCTTTTAGTCACCCAAGTGAAACCTATAAAAATACACTAAGGTTACCACTTCACAAAGCAATAGTCACGAGTTGATATTTTTCATATGGGAAGGGAATCTTGTTCAGGTACACAGGGTACTCCCAAAAGGCCTAACACCTTGAGAAACCGCTTCACCCAAATAGATCACAGATCAACACACCAATGTTTGTCACATGGTTAAAACCCTCTAGAGGGAAACAGTCCATGGCCCTAGCCAAATAGCTACTTGGAGCAATTTATTATGCAAAATAAAGAAAGTTACATGAGATTATCATAATCGATCAACTAGCCAAGGACCCTCTATGCTCTTTAAATAGAGATCATAGACCAATCAGGTGTTAAGCCACGGATCAATGATAGGTATGATCTAAGAGAAGTTGAACCGTCGAATCACTCTATGTCTAGAACATATCGTGACCATCAGATTAGAATATTTACAAATGCATACTAATGGATACTAAAGAAACACACTTTTACCTAACGAATATATTACACAAGTTGATCTTAACTAACTCCTAAGTGTCTAAATATCCTAACATCCCCCCTTAAGAACAACTTGGGATAGGATTGAAGGATTTACAAAAGTGACACTATTAGGAGAAGGAAGGAGGCATTAGAGCCTATCCCCCATTAAGGACACGTTCCTGATCCCTAACATAGACCGAAGTTTAGAAAACTTCACTTCTATAAGAGACTTAGTGAAGATGTCTGCAACTTGATCATCTGTAGGGAAATAGAGAACTTCAATAAAATTATCATGAAAGGGATTTCTAATGAAGTGCATGTGTAGCTCAATGTGTTTGCTGCGCTGATGTAGAACTGGATATTTGGAAATCTTGATGGCACTTTTATTGTCGCACCAATGTGGAGTAGGTTTCTACTACTCGAATCCAAACTCTGAAAGGATCTGTCGAAGCCATAAAGCTTCCTGACTGGCATTAACTACGGCTCGATATTATACTTCTTCTGAAGAAAGAGCAAGAGCTTGTTGTTTCTTACAAGCCCAAGTGATAGGTCCAGATCCTATATTGAAAACATAACCTGCAGTAGACTTTCGATCATCAAGATCGTCGATCCAATCTGAATCAGTAAAACCAACCAACAAAGGTTTCCCCTCTGTACTATAATGAATCCCAAACTGAATTGTACCTCAAATATATCGAAGTATTCTTTTTGCTTCTTTCCAGTGAATTTCATGAGGAGTTTTCATATAATGGGAAACATGACCAATGACAAAGGAAAGGTCAGGACAAGAATGAGTCAAGTATAAAAGACTACCAACAAGCTGACGATACAAGGTGGCATCTATGTCAGGGGAAGTACAAGTGGCAAAATTTTTGACTCCAGACTGGAAGGGAGAAGGGGCTGGTTTACAATATTCCATGTGGAAGCAATGAAGAAGGTCACAAGCATACTTAGACTGGGAAATAAAGATTCATTCTTTGGTTTGCAAGACTTGGAGACCAAGAAAATAATGCAAATGTCCTAAGTCTGACATTTCAAAAAATTTCTTAAGACTAGATTTCACATGACTTATAAGTTTAGGGTCACTACCAGTAAGGATAAGATCATCAACATAAAGAACAAGTATGATGAGATGGTTTCCTACTTTCTTGGTATAGAAATTGGGGTCAGAATGGCATCTAGAAAAACCAGTGTCAAGGAGAAAGATATCCATTCTGGCATACCAAGCTCTAGGAGCTTGCTTAAGGCCATATAAGGATTTCTTAAGGAGACAAACAAAGCTAGATTTATTCTGAACATATCCAAGAGGTTGTTCCATGTAAATTTCCTCATGTAAATCACCAAGTAAGAAGGTAGACTTGACATCCATTTGATGGAATTCCCAGTTATGTAAGGCTTCAAGGGAAAGAACAAGACGGATGGAGTTCATTTTTGCTACAAGGGCAAAGGTTTCATTGTAGTCAATCCCTTCAACTTGGGAAAAACCTTTGGCAACTAACCTTGCCTTAAGTCTTTCAACACTTCCATCTGATGCATACTTAGTTCTATAGACCCATTTACATATGACAATTTTTCTTCCTTTTCGAAGAGGAACAAGATCCCAAGTATTGTTTGCCATTAAGGAACGATATTCTTCATCCATAGCTGCATCCCAATCTGGATTTCCTGAAGCTTCTGCAAAATTTTATGGATCATGATTCTCAGAAACTTGAGCCAAAAGGGAAGAGGCTCACTGAAACTGAGAACGTGTTCGACGTTTATCTCTAGGATCACTGGCAAGATCACCAGCTGCTTCACATGTTGAACGGACCCATCGAGGAGGCATTGGTCCTAGTGAAATTTGAGAAACATGAGTAGGTAGAGGTGGATTTTCATCCTCACTGTCATCATCAGAAACTGGAGTTGGAAACCTGTCAAGGAAGTTGGAAGAAGAATAAGAGGAAGGCACAATTGCCGAATCATGCTCGCAAGCCAAAGATGGAACACCCACCAAGTTAGGCTCACAGGCCAAGAGATTTTCATCAAATTTAACACCTCTTATAATGATTATATCATGTGAATGGGGCTGAAGAAGTCTATAACCTTTTACATCTTCTAAATATCCAAAAAATATTCACTTTTCACTTTTAGGATGCAATGCTTTCTGTTTTTCATCCGGAATGTGAGCCCATGCTTCACAACCAAACACACGAAAGTGACTTACATTTGGTTTAATTTTACTCCATGCTTCTTCCGGTGTTATACCTTGTAAAACTTTAGTGGGTGTGCGATTAACTATGTAATTTGCACAATTTATAGCCTCAGCCCAATATTGAAGACTTAGTCCCTTAGATTCGATCATACAATTAGCCATTTCTTTTAAAGTGTTGTTCTTCCGTTCAACTACACCATTTTGTTGTGGTGTATATGGAACAGTGTGTTGTTGTTGGATTCCTTGTTTAGTGCATAAAGTAGTGAATTTTTTTGTTAACGTATTCTCCTCTATTGTCAGATATTAACTTAATAATTTGATGACCAGATTGTTTTTCAACAAGGGCCTTGTAGGCGAAGAACATGTTAAATACTTTGCTCTTAAGTTTTAGGAAGTAAACCCAAGTGCGTATGGATTAGTCATCAATGAAAGTTAAGAAATATTTGAAACCAGAAAAGGATGCAGATGGAAGAGGACCACACAAGTCACTATGCACAAGCTCCAAAGAAAATGAGGCGTGCCAAGAGGCACGTTTGTCAAAACTGTCCCGATGATGTTTCCCAAGTACACAATCGAAACAAACACCATCCTTGCAAAATACCATTGGAAGACCAGTCACCATATTGTCTTTACATAGTTGTTGCAATGAGAAATAATTTAAGTGACCAAATCTCTCATGCCAAAGTTTGCTCAAGTTATCACTATGAGCAACAAAAACTGAAGGAAAAGGTGATGAACCAAAGTTGTTAAATTTGTACAACCTGGTAATATCATAAATAGTTCCAGTAGCAAGGACATTTTGAGGATTTTTAAAATCCTTGATTACAACTTGGTGAGGTGTAGACGTCATAGTTTTACCTTCACCTAAATGAGTAATTTGATAAACTGATAACAAATTGCAGGAAATTTTTGGAGCACATAGTACATCACTGAAATGACCATTTTCTACTGAAACTGTTCCAGATCCTACAACACTTAGAGATCTATCATCACCAACAAATATTTTTTGGTGTTACATTCATGCATAGTAGAAAATATGGCTTGATCTTTAGCCATATGATAAGATGCTCCAGAATCAATGAGCCATTCATTTGAAGTAGAAGAAGAAGATGTAGTATAAGAGTAACCAGAAGCACAAAGTTCATGTCCATGAGAGTTAGATTCTGAAGATGAATCTATGCTGATGTGGTGCTTCTTCATTGCTGCTTCCAAGGTTGCCATGTTCTTGAAACACTTAGATTCATCATGATTATCTTTCCCACAAAAATTGCAATGACGCTCAATCTTCTTTCCTTTTTTCTTGGATCCTTTGTTATTTTTTTAAAGAAGGAGCTAACTGAGAGGGTTTGTTACCCTTTTTGTGTGGCTTATTATTGCAAAAATTCTATTTCTTGGGAGGCTTGGACTTTTCTTTCTGTTGAGACAATAAGGCTTTCCCAGATGTATCCGCATTGTTAATTATTCCAAGATGAATGAGCTTATCTTGCTCTCTAATTAAGGAATCACAAAAGGATTCAAGACTAGGCTCTTGATAGCTAGCTGTAGTCAAGGATTATTTCATGGAGTAGAATGTAGATACAAAAACAGAATATGCAGGTCAAAGTTTGGAAAGAATATGATAAATAAATTGTTTGTCTTCTTTCTTAATCTTGCATTCTGCACATAAGAGTCTAAGAGTTTTATACTTAGATAAATAGTCTTGAATGCATGAAAAATCATTTGGATTCAAGGAAAGCAACTCATTCTCAAGTTGATGACCCCAAATTTCATTGTGTTTACCAAACACAGATTCCAACTTTTTCCAAGCTTTATCAGGTTCATCAATTCCAGATATGTGGAATCGCAAATCAGTAGATATTGACATTCCAATAAATCCATGAGCTTCATCACATCTATTTTCCCATTTAATTTTCTTATCATCATTAGTGGGTTCCATTTCTTTCCCTGAGGTTATCCTGAAAAGTCCCCTACTTCGTAGAACATCCTCCATACGAGATTTCCATGAGAAATAATTAGAACTTGTAAGTATAATATCACAAGGGGTGGCCATACTATAAAATAATGGCTGAAAAAATAGAAACTAACTGGCTGGTTGCAAATAAATTGAAAAAATATGCGGTTTTAAAAAAAACGGCACTGAAAACTGATATTGGATGATGAAGTTATGCTTGATCAAAGAAAATGTTGAAGATGTACCCAATAGTGACATGGCAGATATTAACTTGACCAACTAAAAAAAGAACCCCCCTCTTCCCAAGATCAACCTTTGACAATCACTTTACAATAAATTTGCTTTGAAGTGAATCACTTTTGTAGAATAAGTGAGGTTCACTTTTACAATAATGTTACTTTTAAATAGTGCGGCAATAATTTAAAAGACTTAAGTGACTCACTTTTTATTTTATTTTATTTATGTGAGATGCACTTTTACAATAAAGTAACTTAAAAATAGAAATTGCATACACTAAAAAGTAACTTAATAAGACTTGAAACTCAAGACCTATTAAGGAATAAAGCAACTTTGGACCAAGTGAGCTAAGTTTAAAAGGTATGTAAAAGAATAGAAAGAGGAAGGGGACTTTTTTTTCTCTCTTCTCTCTCATTCTCCATGCTTGCCTTTTTTTCCCTGCAAATCGCAAAAAAAAACAAAAAACAAAAACAAAACAAAAAAAATTCCACACAAATGGGTAAAATCTTAGTTATCTTACCCGGAAAGTCTATGTTTTCAAGTTTTCTCGTTGTTTCCGATTTGCCATGATCGTAGAAGGTGCATGAAAAAGAGCATACATAGCTGAGAAGATAAGAAAAAAAACTTTCCCTTTTTGTTTCTGATTCGTCGCGATTGCGCAAGGTGCACGAAGAAGAGCATACGCAGCCAGGGAAGGAAACAGTCCGAGTCTAAAACAGTAAATATCTAGTAATAAAACTGATAAAATATGAGAGATTTAAAAAAAAAACAAATTCGTCACTGTAACATTATACCTTCAGATTTTTTGAAATGGGTGTTTCTAGAACAAACAGAAACAGTTTTCGGTGAAACAAAAACTATTTCCCAATGGAAATGACACTACGGACGCAATGGAACAGCTCTAACAGGCCACAAATGCACAGAAAACCTAGAACCAGAAACCCTTTCAAATTTTCGGCAACACCGGTCCAGATCTTGATCAAAATCGAAAACGACTCTTCATAAACGCTCTGATACCATGTTTGGGTACACAGGGTACTCCCAAAAGACCGAACACCTTGAGAAACTGCTTCAAACAAATAGATCACAGATCAACACAACGATGTTTGTCACATGGTCAAAACCCTCAAGAGGGAAACAGTCCACGGCCCCAGCCAAATAGCTACTTGGAGCAATTTATTATGCAAAAGAAAGAAAGTTACATGAGCTTCTCATAATTGATCAACTAGCCAAGGACCCTCTATGCTCTTTAAATAGAGATCATAGACCAATTGGGTGTTAAGCCATGGATCAATGGTAGGTATGATCTAAGAGAAGTTGAACCATCGGATCACTCTATGTCTAGAACATATCGTGACCATTGGATTAGAATTTTACAAATGCATACTAATGCATACTAAAGAAACACACTTTTACCTAATGGATATATTACACAAGTTGATCTTAACTAACTCCTAAGTGTCTAAATATCCTAAAAAATCTAGGAAGTATGTCATAGAACCAAAACTTTAGGAAATTTTGTGTCACCTAGAGGACTTTTCAACTCCATTAAATCTCCCATACACATATATCCCAGTCTAGAAATGCAACAGGGGTTAATCTCTTCACTTTCCTGACTTAAACATAGTGTTTGACACGTGTGTGAGGTGTGATTTCCTAAAAAGTGTTGATCGTTAGGAATGGATTTTAACACTTTTATAGTAAATCTACTTTTTATTTTGCATAACCTAGGAGGATTAACTCTCCACCCTACACCAAGGCTTTACAACATGTACTTGTGTGTTTTCTATAAGAAAATTCTAGTTTTTTTTAGTGTATGCATTTAATTAAGGGCATAATGTGCAACTTTATTTAATGTTTTGAGGTGATTGGAATATATTCTTTAAATGATAAATATTAAAAAATGAAAGCATGAAAATTTAGTTTGTTTTCCTTTCGAAGAAGAGAGTCTAAAAAGCATTCATAGCTCAAGAAAAGAGAAAAATATATTTTAACTATTTAGTTTTTGAAATAAAAAGGGGAAATACACTTAATCTATGTTACCGAGGGATTTTTCTTTCTATAACATCATGAATATGATAAATCCAAACATATATGCAAACTATTCTCTTTTTTACTTCATTTTTCTAATATAGTAAACAAACATAATGAAAAAATGATCATGTGTACATTAAAGACTTTTTCACTCTTTATATCATGCAATAACAAGCCATGCCTAAAATTGTTTAACTCTAATTCGATGAAATAAATGGAAAAAATTGGACTTGAGGTTTAAGATGCAATCATCTTTTTTATCAAGGAAATACACTAGATCTAAAGTTTTCACATGTGCTCACAATTGTTCTATATAGAAAATGTGAGTGGCTGCAATGTTTTCTAGAAAGAAATGCAATTGACCATGTCTACTCAATAAATTAGTCACAATAAAAGACCAACTAATCTTTAAAAATTTAACCTAATATTTCTTCTTATTTCCAATTCTTTTTCTGTGTTCTAAGTTGATTGCCGGAGTTACTATAACACCTTTTTTTACCCCAGAAAGTAATGATGTATGTAGCCATGAAATGGCTAGAAGAAAAACATAATGGTCTAAAATGATCAAATGTATTGTAATGAAGTACAATGATATTAGTATAAAATCCCCAAGGATGGTAGGTGAGGGAGGGATTCTATTGGATCGCAAGGGAAAATTTGTGAACACTTATGCATGGGGCCTTCGATCGGTGTCTAACAACAAAGCAGAATGATATGCCTTAATGTTGGGAGTGAAGTAAGTAGTCTCTCTCAACATATAGAAAGTGATTATCCTAGGATATTATTTTTTGGTTACTAGATCTACTAAAAAAGGATTGATCAATGAAAATTAAATTCAAGGACGATTACAAAAAAGAATGATCGACATTCTTAAGAGGATATAATGAACATAAGAAGAAATAGAAATGAGTAAATGGATAGATTGGAAAACCAAGCTACAACAATGGATAAAGGTGTTTATGTGGAAAATTTTGGTCATCCACAATGAAGGTGGATACCATAAGTGATATGGTAATGGATTTTAGAATCCTTATGGTATTTATGAAGAATGGGACTCATAATATATTTTTCATTCATATTCACATTATTCGACATTTATTGCAAGACCATGTGCATTCATATGCTCACACACATCCTTGGATTCACATAGTTTTCTATTAATGATTTTTGGGTTTCGATCATGGGAGGCTTGTGGGATATATCTGAGTAGAGATATTCCCATAGAGCCTCACCCCTCAACTACACGAGTTTCTGTTAGTTCTAGATTCAACCTTGTTTCAGTTGCGGGGGTTATTTTCTGATCTTGTGAGGGTTATTTTCTTTTCTCATGATTATAAGGTCAAAATATCATGTTATTCATGATACATGGAGGTCTAAGTGATTTATTCCCCTATGATGAGATTTTGGGTTCTCCTTTTCCATTCAGGGTCTGCAATCATTCAGGAACAACCATGTAATCTTGGATTGTAGACCTTTATGGAATACATAATGACAATCAATAATTAAAAAAGACAATGAGGAATCTATAGTCATAGTCGGAAGGCACCATCAAACTTCTTATAACACTTCTCCAGTGGAAACCATAATAGCTAATATGGAGGGAAGTATTCAAGAATAAGGGTGATAGGTGGAAAAGTTAGACGTGGATGTAGTAGATTTGTGTTCTTTTATATCTTAGGTAGTCTCCTTCAACACAAATCCGTTCATGCGTAAATGGATCCAAAGGAATATTTTGTCCTCCAACCATAAATAGAGATAATAGAGCTAGATTCTTCTAGGAAAGGTAGCTAAAGTCTAGCTTCATGTTGAAATACTAGACCGAATCTTTACTTTTTTATTTTATGTATTTATTCTATTTAGTTTTTCTAGGATAGTATATTATGTTATATAGATATAGAAATTTTTCTAATATAAAAAAATATATTGATAGAGAAGCCATGGGAAGAGGAGATTTTGAAGACATAATGTGCCTATCTGAAATCCCTCGGAAGTAGGGTGAAACTCATTATATTTTTATAGTTGCTTCTCACAACTTTTTCATATAAAACTTTAATATGTTCTTGTTAAAAAATTATTAAATACTTAATGGATGCATTTGAAGAAGGATGAAGAAGAGATGGGTGCCTATAATTCCACTAGTGGGACAATTGAGAAAGGGGTTATAGGGGGGGGGATGAATCCAGTCGCTTATTGATCTAAGTCATTATCCCTTGATTGAAAACCTTTAATAATGATATTATATTAAGTCTCCTAAATCCATGTCATGGGAGTGGATTCATTATCCTTAACCTTATTAATTGTTCTACATGGGGATTAAGAGGGGAAAAGTGGGATCCTCATTGATTCTATATGGAAATAGAAACACGTGTATATATAATGTGGGAAATTAAGCATAGATGGGATTCAATCATTCATTATATCAAACACCCATTTGAGGTTGTGCCTGAAAAAAAAATATGTCCTATAGTTGAGGTCCCTAGATCCTCGGCATGTAGACTCCATGGATGACTTATGTTGGAGCACTAGAAGGTGATGGGACAACCCAAGGGACTATTGAGGATACAAGAAGGTCCCATTCCTTGTGTTATGTATACTGATGGATGATGAGTTCTAGTGGATTAGAATAGTTGTATATGGGGTTCAACAATGGATATTTCCTAGCAAGTAGATTCCTTATCTACTGTGTGCCAGAACACTAAAAAGGAATTGGAATAATGATCACATTAATTATGTTGTGTAGGATGATGGAGGAGTGTTAAAATTGTTGTGCCATTTATATATTCAAGAAATGAGTCAAATATTATTGATGCAATAAAAGGATAATGAAGATACGTAATGAACAAATCAAACCACCCAGGAAATGTATGAGTATAGCTAAGGTAATTACAGTATCATTGTCATTAATTAAATCTATTGTTACAATATTTTACATAGGAAAAGAGTTTGAATCAATTAGGGATGAATTCGAATCAATATCCCCACTTGATGTGATTATACCTAACTGACTAGCTAACTCATGGTGTCTCAATCAATATTGGAGGCCAAATAGCCAACTCCATATATCTAACCAACTAATACAATCAATAATAAACAGTTAACTAAGTGTAACTGAATTGGTAGGTGAGCAAAGGTGCCTATCCGACATGTAGCCATGCATAAATAGTGCAAACTAAAATGATTGTGATCTAACTGAATGTAGCTGGAAGCTAACTAAGATTAACTAGTTCCAAATCCAATTGACTGAAGGAGGTTGGTGTCAAGACTCTTAGTGGCTCCTAAAATGTAGGGATTGGGATAGGAGGCTCCTAAACTGATGCATGCAGGTGTAGCCAGTGTTAGTTAACCTCTAGAAGTGTTTCCCACACTCTAGTAACTGGTACATGTGGCCCCATTAGGCCAAGTGGACCTAATGGTACTAGTGGACCCAATTAATTAATAAAGACTCCTAATTTAGGCTAAATAATCTAAATAGATAGTATGGTCAAGGGAGGATTAATAATCCTAACACCCCCCCTGAATCCTAACTTGGACAACTGTGGGCCCTAAAAACAAGGCCATAAGTCACCCAAATACAATCTAAAAGATAGTAATGATGCTTAATACAACTGAGGAATTAGGGGAAAACCTAATGGGGAAACCCACCCTTCAAAATAAGCAGAAATAGGAAAATGCAAGATATATTTAGAAGAAAGAAGCTTCCTTAGAAAAATAACTTGAGCAAACCACTGTTGCAAATTTGTATCTCTATACAGCAGCATGGTCCATCTATGTGGCAGCATCCTGAAGCTGTGCATGTGAACCTCTCAATGTTCTTCTGAACTAATGACTTTGTATGTTTATTTTGGATGGTGAAGGTAGGGAATGATCAATTTTATTCTTCCACGGGCCATGTAGCTGATCATTCACCATCATCAAGTAGCAGGTAACAATAGTAGGGATTCTCCCCAATAAACATTCCCAAATAACTCATTATTGTTTGGTATGGGGAATCTGTCCGGTTTACGGTCTAGCTACCGTAGGTCAAGTAACGGTTAAAACTTATTTTACTGGTTGTGGCCCGATCCACCATTTAATTGTATTTTTTTATTTTTATGTTTAGGTATGATATGCAAGTGCCTAGATAAATGTAGTCAATAGAGATAATGAGGAGTGTCACAATGTGATGCGCAGGTTCTCACCTCTCATCTTACCTCTCTTGCTTCTAAATCATAAACCAAGAAAACTAACTAAGACTAATCTAACCTATCCCTAGGGAGAAATATTGTAATTAATAATGAGTAATGTATTGTATCACATGCATTTAGAATACTACAGATAGATGTTATATTTCTAAATACACGAATATAAATAGACAGATAAACAAAGAGATAGCTCATTGTTAATTAAAACATTCATTACTCAAATATGATTGTGGAAATTTCACATAAATAAATATGAGCACATTCATAACATGAAAGAATTCATAAGCTAGAACAATCTCACAGTTCATAGAAACAAGTTGAAACAGAAATAGGTCACATCCAACAAGTCCATGCCAAGCATTTGAAACCCCACAGTGCTTTTTCCAACAGAAAATATAACTCTTTATTATAAGATGAAATAGTTTTACAATAACCTTGCACAAAGATAGTCTGAAAAAAGGTCCTCTGATACATAAATCTTGCCTATATTTATAAAAAAAGTAAAAACTCTTGAGTTTCCCTCGTTCCCTTTTGGGCTTCCCCTAACCTTTCCTTTACAAAATTTTGCCCTTTAGCTTATGGACTCAAAATACAATATATTATATAATAAAAAAATTCTAAATAATCCAACTAAGATGGTTCAGCTTGCTCATTCATAAATTTCCTCCATGCTTGGAATCTACTGCTATGTTTTCAAAACCAGAAGGTTATAGAAACCTGATAGTAATTTCATGCTTAGTAGCTTGAGCTTTTATACCCGACACTCTTGCTGGAATCAAGTGAAGTTGGTTTTCCAGTAAGTGACTACTAACTGCCGCATGTGCTATTTCAGTTTTAAGCACCTCTTCATCTAATTTCTTCACTAGTTGAATGGCTTGTTCGTCTTCGTTGCATCGTTCCTATAATTACTTAAAAAATATCTCATGCTCTGGTAGCACCTCTAACCTCCTGCTTGTAGATATCTAACACCAATTGTAAGTTAGGAGGACTCTTCTGTATAATTCCGGACATGCATTCTTCATCTTCCTCCTCACTGTCTTTACTAGCTCTTCTGTTGCTTTGCTAGCAAACTTGATCAGCTCATATTCTAGCTTTATCATCTCCAGTTCTTTGGGAGGTACATCTGTGGGAGGCTCCTTATTTTTTTCCACCCATGTCATTCTTCCTTGTAGAGTTTCTAAGATGCCATGTGTCCTGTCCAAGAAATAGGAAATTGCATTTATAATTTCTTCCAATCTTATTTCTATCTATTGAACCTTAAACCTTTCCTCCACCATCTGAAGTTGCATTTGATGAATATTATTCTTGAGCATGAGAGCATGCTTATTTAAAGGTTCAACATCGGCTTCCTACTCCATAGTTGTCTTCAATGAAACTTCTAATGAATTCTTTTGATCTTCCAAGGTTGCTATCTGAGTTTCATACAACTTGGCTTTCCCTTCCGCAGTGGTTCTTTATACTTCCAATTCTGTTACTTTATCTTCTAAATTTCCCTTTTCCTTATTCAACTCTTCAACTGATAGCCTCAGAGTATCTCTTCGGGCTTCCAAAACCCGATATCCTTGCTGTAGTTTCCCAAAATATGCCAAGGTGTCCTAGGATTCTTTTTCTATATTTCCTACAGATAGCACCAAAGCATATTTATCTTCCTATAAAGTCTGACAGTCAGCCTTGGATAGCTCAACTTTACTAATCATATATTCATATTTTCTCTTCAAGTTCTAACTTTCACTTATCTCCTTTTCTAAGGTCTCTTTTAACTGCGCGACCTTCTTCTGGGACTACTCGAGATCCGCCATTATTCTTTCCATGTTATCTTCAGTGGCTAAGGATAGGGCTACTCCATCTCTTTCCATTAAATGTGGATCTTTGTTGGTACTGTGAACCACTATCTTATTAGTCACCATCACTCCTGGTTTGCCTCCAATGTTCACCTTTTTCTCTGTTCTTTTAACAATCCTATTTTTTACCTTGTCATAGTAAATGGTGTTCATATCGGGCACTTCTTGTCTTTCTGTTACTGGATAAATATACTCAATCATAATTAAGCTAGATCTCCCTGGTCCAATTAGATCTAGAACAAATCAAATACAGAATACAATCTACTTTCCTAGATCAATCATAAATGCAAAGTAATAGATAGATCACTTACTTGATATTCGTAGATCCTCTTCTCTCTGTTGATCCAAGCTCTAGAATATTCAGATCTACAGTTGTAAAACCTTGTAAAGAATGTGGAAACAAACCAACAACATATGCATATCCAAACATATAATTGATCTAAGCTAACAGTTAAGGAAGAAAGCTATAAACATCATTAACAACAGCCATGTTTATGGAAAGAGATCTATATTTATGTAATCAAGGAGATACATAGAATTACATGAGAAAGAACATTACAACCTAGCCTTAATGCTGCAAGATTCCATCCAACAATCCAAGCCAAAGACTCCAAAGAAAGATAGTAATCTACCTAGAAATTCCTCCAGCATAAGAGTACCATAGACCTTCCTCCCTTCCAAATTGAGAGAGGGTTTAATTTATAAGGCTAAAGGGATAGAGTAGGTTGAGGATTAGGAGGAGGGATCAAAGGGATATTCCCTATAGGTTAGTAAATGAATGCCACCTCACCTAGATAATAGGGATAAACCACCACCTCATCCACCTTCAAGAAGGGTCTCGAATATCCATTTTTCCCTCGAAATAGCACCGACGCTCTTAGTAGGAAGGGAAAAAGTGTCGTCGACGCTCCTAGCAATGGGAGAGAAAGCGTTGGTTAGTGACGCACCTAGTATGAAGGGAAAAGTCATCATCGGTGCTCCTAGCATGAAGGATAAAGGTTTCGACCTTCCTAGAGAGGGAGAAAAAGTAGGAAAAAACCTCATTCTCAATCAGCTTTAGTAGAGAGAAACTTAGGGATTATGCATAGGGTTAACACATGGCTCAATAGTGTAAGATTTCAGTGTAACACCTTTTGTAGGAATAAATGGAATTAGTTCAATTCCAGATACTATCAGAGGATTTTCTCTTGTTGTACTACTAGATGGAACGACAGTTTCGAATGGATCAGCATCGGACTGAGTCTGTCCTTGATCAGCAAGGTCTTGTTCTTCTTTTCTCTCTATTCTTGATTCTTCCACTACCTTTTTTTCTTGCTCTTTTCCTTATTAGCATATTATAATCTCAATTCTTCACTTTCTTTCTGCCTTCTCAGTATTTCTTCTTCCACCTTTCTCTTCTTTTCTTCTTCTATCTTCTTCACCGCCTCTTCAGCTATCCTTTTCTTTTCTTCTTCTTCAGCTCGCAACCAGTTCTCTACTTCCTACACTAACCCGTGAGCTTCTTCCCACATTTTCTTTACTGCATCTTCTTCCTACCTTATGATTTTATCAAAATATTTTCCCTTTCCTCCCACAGTAGTTATCTTTTGTTTGAAGTTTTTCCTCAAAGCTGTCATGTTTTGAGCGTTCTAGAAGATCTCTTCATCTTTATCCCAGAAATTCATATACTTGAAATGCACTCCAGCTGCTGTGCAATAATCAACAACTTTATCTTCATAATCATTCCTATGGAAATTCATTTCACTAAAGTGAAAATACTCTAACTCCTTAACAAACTCTACTGCATTTTTTACCCTAGAAATTTTGTAACTTCCTACAAAAAAAGGGACTACAGGATATACTGCCTTCTTCTGCTCAAAAAGGAAATTTTCTATCCCATCAATGTACAACTGTCTCATAGCCTATTTATGGATCAAATAGTCTGTAGCATACTTCGGTAGAAGGGAAGGGGCTCTTGAACCACTGTACATTCTTAAATATAAACCTTCTTCTGTCAAATAATAGTTTCCATTGTTTTGCACTACTTCCAAGGCTTCCTCTGACATCCAATTACATTCAACCAAGAAAATTAATGTATACAATGGCATGATGAAATTCTCACAAATCTCCTTGTAGTGGCTATAATATTTGTGAGACCAGAATAATTTATAGGAAGCATACACAGGGGCCCGGGCTTTATCCCATTGGCACTTTAATGCTGGGAATGGTTGAGTACATATAATGCAATCAATCAATATCGAACTCATGTAAAATTATTTCTTCTTCTGGAACACTCCTCCCAATGCTGCACTTATACAAGCTGACAGGATGTTGGACACTATATTTTCCCAATTAAAAATTGTACCTTGGGTGGCAACAAAAGATATCACTGGTACCCAACCTATTTTAAATCTTTTTCCATTTTCCCTCTTGAAAATTCTGTTCAGCATCAAAGAAATGAATCTATATGGAGTGCAGAGAGTTGATGTCTCATACTCTCTAGAAGGCCTTGTATGGAATTTTTTACCTAGGATCATCATCTTCTTAACTTTTCCCACCATATCTAGATTTAGCTCCTTTAACCAACTTTCAGTCAAATAGGTTTGTGCTGTTGGTAAATTGTAAGCCATAGACACATAAGCTGGGCTATATGCAGCATAACCCTACCTCTTAGTGTTGGTCAATATCATCCTTTTTACATCTACCCTAGGCAGAATCCACCCTATCACCTCTAAACATGGGAAAAGTTCAAGTCTGGTAGCCACTTTCATAATGGTTGATCTCTGAATATTTGCAAATATAGGCATATCTTCAAACCCATCTTTTGGAACACTCTGGTTTGAAATCATTTTGTATACCTCTCCCCATTTATACTCTGGCTCAACACAAGTAGTGGCTTTAGTATCTTCATAACTAACCTCCACTTTGGTTACTATCTCTACTTTTGATTCTTCCTCAGCTACTTGGGCCTTCTTCTTCTTCTTTCACGACATATTGTTGTGCTAATAATTAGCCTGTAACAATCATGCAACATGATTTCAGTCTATTTACTCCTAGAAAGCTATGTATTGAAAAACAACAACAAAACAATTAGAAATTACCATCCCATCGATATGCATGCTGACTAGTTTTCTTGTATCAAATAAATGAGCCTTTGGCACGAGAGGAAAACACAAAAATTTCTACAAATCCTATGGACTGCTAAAAACTCCACTAGGGAAAACTTCAAATCTTCAATATACCCCTTTGTTTATATGGGTAAAACTCAACCGAGTAAGTAAACCTTAAAACTGCTGACTATTAGAAACCCCAAAACCCTCATCTGCTATGTATCCCTCCTACATCCCACGGGAACACACCGTCATTTAATACATTTCCACGTAGACTAGGTTTTAAACTGATACAAGAATGAATGGGGTGGTGTAGACGATGAAATGCTCATCTATACCCTGCCCTTACTTCCCAAACAAATGTCAAAGGTGCACTCATGGGCGCACAGAGACTGGGTGAGAAAAATAACCAGTCAAAATGAAAAGGAATTCACCAAGACACAAGATGAACCTTAGAGAAAAAAAAACAACTCCCACCGCAAGGAAACACAAAAAATGCCTCCCTATAAAAATACCTAACCCTCCCACAGAAAATTTAATCCTATCAATCCACATGGTCAAAAATAAGTAATAATACTGGGCATAAAAAACTTGAGTGAATCCTACTTGGAGATGATGTGGCGGGCGACCTAGGCAGACAACGACCTCTGTTGGCGAAGGAAATGTACAGGCGATCAATAGCTATGCGAAATCAACTGGATAACCTCTATGGTGAAAGTGACAATTCATACGAGCTCTATGGATTTATAAGCTTGACCATGGGAGGAGTCAATTAACCCGATGGGAAAGAAACATTTAACCTTACAACGAAAGAAAAATCCTGGGAGAAATCGCGACGTCGGATCAATTCTTCTTTTCACACCCGGGACATCGGATGAAAACATGCATCGGCAGGTGAAAACACTAATCTGTATCGGTATCAATGAGGACATTGTGAAGCTATGGATAGAGTTGACGCTAGACCTCTGCAACGTCAATCGAAGAAACCACTAAACTTTTGACACATTCCCTTTTACCCAGCCAATGGCGAGATCCCCAACTTAATCAGATATCGGATAAAGATAGTTAAACAAAAACCCGACTCATCGAAGATGCTTCATACTAGACTTACAAAAAATCAGAAGACTGTCTCTGAGACCATAGATGAAATGAATTTTGATACATCAGATCAAACTTTGGAAGGATTCTGATGGGTGTACCGGAACGGTAGTTAACTAAGCATCCGATGCATCGGAAAGCTAGTTGACTAGGCATCCGATACAAGTAGACAAAAAACTCAATTTTTTCAAAACAATAAACCACGAGAATTTTTTTGTAAAATCGTTGAAATCCTTAAGCCGTCTAATACTAAATAAAAAAGGGGGGACCCTAGAAATATTTTTTTTTAGGGAAAACAGTTGTAGCTGCAACAATTGGTGACTACCTGGTGGACACAGATCTATGAACAACTTATCCTTTGAGACAGTAGACTGTTTCGGTGATATCACTTTATTAGATTTCTTCAAGATATTTGGATTCCTAGAATGCAAGATTTATGAACTTTAAACATTGATGATAGTCCAATTAAAGAAAGGGGAACCAGGATTTCAAAATCTCTATAACTCTTCTGAGGCTAAATATATGAGTTTTATTTTACCTCTGCCTTTGGGTAGCTTCCAACTTAGACACCACATGATTGTAACATATGGTAAAAAAGTATATTTGTTTGTTCCTCATTCCCATGCCAATTTGCACTCTTTTGGTTCTTCTGGACTTTTGTCCTTTTGAGTCCTCCCTAATTGCTTTCTTTCTGAATTTTAATTCAGGCTCCTCTATCCATAGTGTCCTTTTGTGTGAGAGATATTTTGATTTTAACTCACAGACAGAGAAGAACTTTGGAAATCCTGTTCATATTGATGTGGTTCAACATGTGTTTTGGTACATATTTTCTTCTTGGGAGATTTTGACTTTTGTTAGCCTTTTTGCTTTAGACTGTGGCATGGGATCATTTAAATATAATACACTATTTACCTTGCTTACTTTCTATGGGTATTTTGTTGTCACACCCTAATTACAATTTTTTTAGTGTGAAATGAATGGAGCCTCAAAATAGTATTCTATACTTTTCTATCCTCAGTTATTTTACAGGGATTAAACAGGACTTCAATTGTGTTCATAATCCATTCAGATAATCTACTAGTCTTGAAGAATCCTTAGACATTTTGTATGGGTAAATAGTAGGAAGTCTTTCATCAAATATTTCAGTTTATCCAGAACTATGATGAACTCCAAAACCAAAAGTCATGCTAATTTATTGAAACATAAACAAACCAAAATCTATGAGTCATCAATCTTGAGCAAGTAAAATTAAAACAACTGAAACTAATCTAAAGTAAACAAAACAAAAAAAATCAAAACCATTAAGAAAAATAAGGCTTGAGAACTAAACCATTTACTTGTAAGTTCTCCTCCCACCCTTGTAAGTCTTGCAACTTGTAAGTCAAGGGGTCTATCTTTGTTGCAATCTAAAAAGGGCCTACCCATAGTTGCTGGAATTTAGTGTGCGTCCCCTTCTCATTATGCGGGTGATCCCACTTAAGAACCAAATCACCTACCTCGAACTCCTTGTTCCTAGATTTGTGTTTGTCAAACCATCTCTTCACCATTTCTTGTTGATGTTTAAACCTTTCCCAGGCTTTGTACCTAGAATCCTCTAACTTTAGCAGATTATAAATTTAGATTTGCAGAACTTCATTATCAGTACACTTGGAGTCCTGGGCTAGTCTGGAAGATGGCAACAGAATATTAGAAGGGAGGATAGATTATTTCCCATATACAAGAGTGTAGGGTGACACACCTAAATATTTATTGGGTGTGACTCTATCAGCCTAAAGTGCATTAGGAAAAGATATATGCCAGCTCCTTTGATTTTCTATAACTTTTTTCTTTAAAATTCTAATCAAGTTTTTATTTGTGGATTCTGCCAAACCATTTCCTTGCGGGTAGTAGTTTGCAAAATAGTGTAGCTTAATTCCTTTTTCATTGGAAAATGAAGACAATTTTATAGATGAAAAATATGAAGCATTATAAAAAACTAGGGACATTGGAACCCCAAACCTAGTCATAATGTGGTTCTGTAAGAAATCCATAACTGCATCCTCGTTTACTTTTCGTAATGGAATGGCCTCTACCCATCTGGTGAAATAATCAATTGTCATCAGAATGTACTTATGCTACAATGAATAATTTGGATTGATTTCTCTGATAATGTCAATTCCCCATTGCTCGAATGGTTCTGATATAATTACTGGTTTCAATGGTCCTACTGCTTTGGCTTGCCTCCCAACGTTCCTTTGGCAAGTATCACACTTTCTAACCTGAGCATGAACATCTTTAAACAATGTTAGCTAGTAATATCCAGCTCTAAGAATATTGTGTGTTGTTGTGTCTCCTGAAAAGTGACCTCCAGCAGGTCCATCATGTAATTCTGCTAAAACCTTCTTTGCATCTTCATGTTCTAGGCATCTAAGAAAGACGCCATCGTAGTTCTTTCTAAACAACACTCCATCAATAATTTGATATAAGGCTAATTTCAGATGTAATTCCCTTCTTTGCTTGGGACTCCAATGCTCTGGAAAATATCTTTCTTGAAGATAATGGACTAAATCCTGATACAAGGAGTCTGGAGTTGTGAATAGAGGACATACAACCACCACATGTAATTTAGCTTCATTATCCCAGCTTTTATCTTCATTGTTTTGACCCTCAACCATCAGCTTACAGATTCCTTGTCCTTTAATTATGGTTGCTGGTTTGAATTCAAGATCATATTCTTGCAAAGCAGTCACCCAATTACCTCTTATTTCTCCCAATTCCTTTTGTACAAAAAGGAATCGTACTGTTGGGTGTGGGACTATTACTTTGGTGTGGTTCTTAAGTATGTATGGGCTGGATTGATTTACCGCCTTAAAAACTGCAAAAACTTGTTTATCAACTGTGGGATAGTTCAATTCATCCCCTTGAATATCAGTTCCCATAAATGATATGGGGTACTCATCTCCCCCATCTTCTTTCTGCATAAGCACTGCTGCTAATGAATCATCGAAAGTGAAAGTGTACAGAATAAAATTCTTTTCAAAATTTGGACTTTTGAGTGATGGTGCATGAGCAATAGATGTCTTGATCTTGTTGAATGCATTCTTCTTTGAATCAGTCCATTTGAACTGCACACTCTGCTTAACCATTTTCTGCAAAGGTTTGACGATTTGAGAAAAGTCTAGCACAAACCTTCACACAAAATTGATTGTCCCCATAAAAGATTGCATACCTTTTTTTATTATGGGGAAAAGGGATCTATTCTATGGCTTTAATCCTTTCTGGGTATAAGGAGATCCTGTTTTAAGAAATAACATGACCCAATAGCTTTCCTTTTGTGACTATGAACACACATTTCTTAGGATTTAATGAAATGCCATATTTCTTGCAACGCTCAAAAATATGTTTCAAATGAAATGAATGCTCTTCCCTCTTCTTTGAAAATATTGTAACATAATCTAGATAGGCCACAACACTACGACCAATCATACCGCAGAAATCTATATCCATATCCCTTTGGAAACTTGCTCTGGAATTAATAAGTCCAAAGGGCATCCTCCTATAAGCAAAAGATCCCCACTTGGTTCTGAAAGTGGTGTTGAGCCTGTCCTCTTCTGTTACTAATAATTTATTATAACTGAAGAATCCATCTAATAGGGAGAATAGTTCAGAACCTGATACCATTTGTAGTATTTGTTCCATGGGTGGGACACGATAATTATCTTTATCTGATGCACGATTAAGATTTATGAAATATACGCAAAGTCTGATCTCTCTAGAATTTTTTCGCATAGGTACCAAATTAGAGACCCATTCTGAATGTCTGACTTTAAATATGATTTTAGCATCTAGTAGATTTTTCACTTCATTTTGAATTAGGGGTTCTAGCTTTGGATGCATATTTCTCAGAGGCTGTTGATAAGGTTTGACTCCAACTTTGATTGGAATCACATGTTGTATAATTTTAGTGTCATACATCTTTAGGTCTTCGTAAGTCCAAGAAAATACATCCTTATATTTTCTGAATAAATTGATGAATTTACTCCTCTCACCGGGTGAACAACACTTCCCCAAATTCACATATTTGGGTTCAGCCTATGTCCCTAGATTTATCAGCTCTAATTGTAAAGATGAGATATGAATTTTGACATTCGCTGGCTTTCTGAACTTGTTGTCTAAATCAAACATTTGTTCCAAAGTTCTAACTCCTTTCAGAATGAAATTTTTGTTCTATAATTCTACTTGATGTTCTTCGTATATTATGCCTCCTTTAAATGTATCATTATTCGTTAAACATTCCAATATTTGTTGATCATCATCAAACACCCTCATATTAGTGATGTTATCTAGAATAGAAGGCCTGAAAAGTAATTCAATCGAACATCTATTATTCGTAGGTACCAACCTTGTAGCTGATGTAGCTAACAAGTCAGCTGTTGCATTTTTTGCTCTAGGAATTGAAGAAATATTTAATGCATGAAAATTTATTAATAAATCCCACACTTCATTTTGGTAAGCCTTCAAATGTGGTGATATGCAGTGAATTTTGTTCCGAATTTGTTTAACAATGATATCAGAATCTCCATACACTTTCAATTTTTTTACTTTTAATTCTATCGCTTTTTTTAGTCCCTGGACTAATGCTTCGTATTCAGCTGTATTATTTGTTCATTCAAATTCTAATATACATGAAAGGAAATGTTTTTTTTTTTTTTTTTTTTTTTTTTTTTTTTTTTTTTTTTTTTTTTTTTTTTTTTTTTTTNTGCTGAATTTTTATTATTAACTATATTTGAAACTAAATCTACTATGTTAGAATCAATCTTATCAGCCCGTGAGAACTGAAGGAGATCGGGCTGGATATCTGATATATTATTGGCTTCTTCAGCTTGGTAATTTCTTGGTTCCAGTTCAAGAAACTAATTTCCCAACACAGAGTTTACTGGCTCATTCTTTCCTTCTAACAAAGTCACATTATACTTCATTTGAAGTTCTCTCAACACCTTTATTTGGATCTGACATCCTTTATAGGGAAACCACATATGTGACCAATCTGATGAAAAATATACTTCTAATTTTGCTAACCAATTCTGGCTCAAAACCAAACCATAAGCATCCAGGATATCTGCTACAACAATGTCTATGTACTGACATACCCTCTCATCTGCGGACAAAAGGATCAGGACATCTTCCATTTCTCCAATCACTTTTACTGTTGTTCTGTCTAATTGGAGAGCTTGGCTTGTATTTGGTTTAGGTTGACCATTCATTTTATTTCAAACTAAGAGCAACATGGCATTGACTGAAGCTCCTGAGGCCACCAAACAATTATGCACATTGTAATTGAAAATCTCAAAAGTTAGAAGAAAAGATGCAGTTCTATACTTAGAATTTCCTCCTAAAGTTGTTTCACCAATCTCTTCCTCAGGTTGGTTATCATTATGAGATTCCTTCACGGGTATTTCAAGTGATTTTAAGATCTTTTCATTTTGTTGAGGTAAATTGCACATTTCAAGAAAGGAGATATTTTCTTTATCCTTTTTAATGTCTTCCACAACATCATATCCCATTTCATGCTCAGTTAATTTTTTCTTGAAATTTTCAGCTTTATTTTTCAGTAGGCCTTATAGGCACATTGACTTTCTTGGGGCTCTGGCCTGAAATGACAAACTCATGTATGTTAACCATTGGAGCATTATTCTTCATTTTATTCATGTTCTCTTGAAGTTTCTTAATCTTGGGAAGTATCAAGTTATCTTCTTTTAATGAATTCTAACTTGTTGTTGTAGCATTTTTCTCTAATATTTCTTCTTTATCAGGGAGACCTTCATCTTCTATGTTGAAGATAGAAACATAGTCCCACAAAACCAACGTGTCTTCCTCTTGTGTTTTTGTTGGTTCATGATATTTCTCTTTCTCTTCTGTAGTTTTTGTCAACTTAGAATCCAACAATTGGTTCATCACTAAGGTCATAGAATTTATCCACTGTGGGTAATTCTTCTCATAGTGAGGTTGCTGATGGAATGTACAAAAATTATCCATTCCAACATCTATCAAATTCATGGCTGAGGGGCTGTGTGGGGGAGGCTTGGGTTGAGTGTTGTCTTCTCTCTTTTTATAATAATGCTTGTATTGTTTATGAGCCTCTTTTTCTTTTTCTAAATAAATCACCATGTTTGATAACTTCTGCATCATCTTCACTACCCCATCTAACTTGTGTGATCGTTCATCTTTAGGTTTAGTTAATAATAGAGGATTTTTGTTTCCATAAGTTTGTTCGTCTGACTGCATAGGATAGTGTTCTATACTCTACATTTCCGCCTCCACCTTCTCAGATTCTTCATAAGTATCCACCAAAGTGGGCCTAACCAATCTCTTGGAAAACATGGCTAGATAAGGCCCAATATCTAATGTATAGCACTCAATTAGGGCATGCTTAGATGGTTTATCACCTGCATTGAAGTTATTCAAGTAGGCAGCAAATCTCTGAGTGAAATTGTGTACCCTTTATTTCTTTTCTTTCTTTAAGGCAATCAATCCTTTCATTAAAGCTGCATGAGTTTTCTGGATTCTGTATTTGTTTCTGAATAGTCTCTAAAAAATAGTCCAATTTGGGATTGAGTTTGCTAGCAGGGAAAAGTACCATGAAGCTGTTTTCCCTTTGGGGTATGTGGGAATAATTTGCATACTACATCTTCATGTTCTACTGCTTGCAAACCCTCTAAAGCCAAATAGAAACTCTGCAAATGATCATCCATGAGAATTCCTTCATTTGGTTCAGACTTGGGTAAATATTTGTCAAAACTCAGAGGCATAGCATGTAGTGGAGGTGTCAGGTTGAAAGGATCTATCCCTCCAAGCAGGCTATGTAGGTGGTTGATTTGCATTCACATTGGCCATGATTCTGAGTGTAGATTGAGGAGGAGACTCGATAGGTGTTCGAAAAGGAGAACAGTGAGGGGAATCTAACCCCAACTGATTCATAGGTTGGGAAACTTCTTGCAAAGTTGTTTCTACTAATTCTTCAAGATCTTCCACCAATACTGAATCTTCTAACTGAGGACGATCTTTCTTACAATACTCTCTTCTGGGTAAAGCATGAATAATAGGTAACCCTCCAATCTTGTTTGCATATGCCCTAGTAATCCTCCTTAAATATTCAACTACTTCGTTATCAATGGGATAGAGATACCCCTTTCCTTTTTCTTCAGGAGTGGGTTTCTGAGGCACATTGGTTTCAGAACTGTCCCCGGTGGAGTAATCTCGAGAAAACAAATTTCCTCGACCAACCATGCACTGGTGGCCCTCCTTCTAGCACCAAAAACTGTTGGGGCCTGGAAAATCGCAGGTAACAACAATAGGGATTCTCCCTAATAAACGTTCCCAAATAGCTCATTATTGTTTGGTATGGGGAATCCATCCAGTTTAAGGTCCAGCTACCATAGGTCAAGTAACGGATAAAACTTATTTTACCGGTTGCGGCTCGTTCCACCATTTAATTGTATTTATTTTATTTTATGTTTAGGTATGATATGCAAGTGCCTAGCTAAATGGAGTCGATAGAGATAATGCTGAGTGTCACAATGTGATGCACAAGTTCTTACCTCTCATCTTACCTCTATCGCTTCTAAATAATAAACCAAGAAGACTAACTAAGACTAATCTAACCTATCCCTAGGGAGCAATACTGTAATTAATAATGAGTAATGTATTGTATCAAATGCATTTAGAATACTACATATAGTTGTTATATTTCTTAATACACAAATATAAATAGACAGATAAACAAAGAGATAGATCATTGTTAATTAAAACATTCATTACTCAGATATGATTGTGGAAATTTCACATAAATAAACAGGAGCACATTCATAACATGAAAGAATTCATAAGTTAGAATGATCTCACAGTTCATAGAAATAAGTTGAAACAAAAATAGGTCACATCCAACCAATCCATGTCAAGCATTCGAAACCCCACAGTGCTTTCTCCAGCCGAAAATATAACTCTTTATTATAAGATGAAATAGTTCTTCTTACAATAACCTTGCACAAAGATAGTCTTAAAAAAGGTCCTCTGATACATAAAACTTGCCTATATTTATACAAAAAGTAAAAACTCTTGAGTTTCCCTCGTTTCCTTTTGGGCTTCCCCTAACCTTTCCTTTACAAAATTTTGTCCTTTAGCTTATGGACTCAAAATACAATATATTATATAAAAAATGTTCTAAATAATCCAACTAATATGGATCAACTTGCTCATTCATAAATTTCCTCCATGCATTGTCATCTACTACTATGTTTTCAAAACCAGAAGGTTCTAGAAATATGATAGTAATTTCATGCTTAGTAGATTGAGATTTTATACTCGCCACTCTTGTCGAAATCAGTAGAAGTTGGTCTTCCAGTAAGTCACTGCTAACTGCCACATGTGCTATTTCAGTTTTAAGCACCTATTCATCTAATTTCTTCACTAGCTAAATAGCCTATTCGTCTTCGCTGAATCGTTCCTGTAATTGTTTCAAAAATATCTCATGCTCTGGCAGTACCTCTATCCTCCTGCTAGTAGAGATATGACACTAATTGTAAGTTAGGAGGACTCTCATGCAGAATTATGCACAGGCATTCTTCGTCTTCTTCACTATCTTTTCTAGCTCTTCTATTGCTTTGCTAGCAAACTCAATTAGCTCATATTCTAGCTTTATCATCTCCAAGTCTTTGGGAGATACATCTATGGGAGGCTCCTTATTTGTTTCCACCCATGTCATTATTCCCTGTAGAATTTCTAAGATTTCATGTGTCATGTCTAAGAAATAGGAAGCTGTATTTATACTTTCTTCCAATCTTATTTCTATATGTTGAACCTTAAACCTTTCCTCCACCATCTGAAGCTGTAGTTGATGAATCTTATTCCTGAGCATGAGAGCATGTTTCTTTAAAGGCTCAACATCGGCTTCTTGCTCCATAGATGTCTTCAATGAAAATTCTAATGAATTATTTTGATCTTGAAAGGCTGTTATCTAAGTTTCATATAGCTTGGATTTCCCTTCCACAATGGTTCTTTTTACTTCTAGTTCTGTTACTTTATCTTCTAACTTCCCCTTTTCCTTATTCACTTCTTCAACTGATAGCCTCAGAGTATGTCTTTCAGCTTCCAAAACTTGATATCCTTGCTGTAGTTTCCCAAATATGCTAAGGTGGCCTAGGATTCTTTTTCTATATTACGTGCAGATAGATCCAAGGCATCTTAATCTTCCTGTAGAGTCTGACACTCAGCCTTGGATAGCTCAACTTTACTAATCATATATTCATATTTTCTCTTCAAGTTCTGACTTTCACTTCTCTCCTTTTTTAAGGTCTCTTTTAACTGTGCGACCTTCTTCTGGGACTACTCGAGATCTGTCATTATTTTGTCCACATTATCTTCAGTGGCTAAGGATAGGGATACTCCAGCTCTTGCCATTAAACACAGATATTTGTTGGTACCATGAACCATTGTCTTATCAATCACCATCACTCTTGGTTTACCTCCAGTGTTCACCTTTTTCTCTATTCTTTTAACAATCCCCTTTTTTACCTTGTTATAGTAAATGGTGTTCATATCAAGAACTTCTTGTCCTTCTGTAGGAATAAAGGGAATTAGTTAAATTCTAGATACTATCAGAGGATTTTCTCTTGTTGTATTACTAGATGGAATAGCATTTTCAAATGGATCAGCATTGGACTGAGTCTATCCTTGATCAGCAAGGTCTTGTTCTTCTTTTGTCTCTGTTCTTGATTCTTCCACTGCCTTTTATGCTTGCTCTTTTTCCTTATTAGCATTTTATAATCTCAATCCTTCACTTTCTTTATACCTTCTCAGTATTTCTTCTTCCTCCTTTCTTTTCTTTTCTTCTTCTATCTTCTTCACCGCCTCTTCATCTATCCTTTTCTTTTCTTCTTCTTCAGCTCGTAACTAGTTCTATGCTTCCTGTACTAACCTGTGAGCTTCTTCTTTCCTTTTCTTTGCTGCATCTTCTTCCTGCCTTTTGATTTTATCAGCATCTTTTCCCTTTCCTCCCACAGTAGCTATATTTTGTTTGAATCTTTTCCTTAAAGATGTCATGTTTTGAGCGTTTCGGAAGATCTCTTCATCTTTATCCCAGAAATTCGTATAATCGAAATGCACTCCAGATCCTGTGCAATAATCAGAAAATTTATCCTTAGAATCATTCCTATGGAAATTCATTTCACCAAAGTGAAAATACTCCAACTCCTTAACAAACTCTGCTGCATTTTTCACCCTGGAAAATTTGTAACTTCCTACAAAAAAAAGGACTGTAGGATATACTGCCTTCTTCTACTCAAAAAAGAAATTTCCTATCCCATCAATGTACAAATGTCTCACATCCTCTTCATGGATCACATAGTCTGTAGCATACTTCAGTAGAAGGGAATGGGCTCACTGTACATTCTTAAATATAAACCTTCTTCTGTCAAATAATAGTTTCCATTGTTTTTCACTACTTGCAAGGATTCCTATGACATACAGTTACATTTGACCAAGAAAATTAATGTATACAATGGCATGATGAAATTCTCACAAATATCCTTGTAATGGCTATAATATTTGTGAGCCCAGAATAATTTATAGGCAGCATACATAGGGGCCCGGTATTTATCCCATTGGCACTTTAATGTTGGGAATGGCTGAGTACATAGAATGCAATCAATCAATATCGAACTCATGCAAAATTATGTCTTCTTATGGGACACTCCTCCCAATGCTTCACTTATACAAGCTGACAGGCTATTGGACACTATATTTTCCCAATTAAAAATTGTACCTTGGGTGGCGACAAAAATATCACTGGTGCCCAACCTATTTTAAAGCTTTTTCCATTTTCCCTCTCGAAAATTCTGTTTAGCATCAAAGCAATGAATCTCTATAGAGTGTAGAGAGTTGATGTCTCGTACTCTCTAGAAGTCCTTGTAGGGAAGTTTTTACCTGGGATCATTATCTTCTTAACTGTTTCCACCATATCTAGATTTAGCGCCTTTAACCAACTTTCAGTCAAATAGGTTTGTGGTGTTGGTAAATTGTAAGCCATAGACACATAAGTTGGGCTATATGCAGCATAACCCTGCCTCTCGGTGTTGGTCAATATCATGCTTGTTACATCTTCCCTAAGCAGAATCCACCCTATCACCTCTAAAAATGGGAAAAGTTCAGGTCTGGTAACCACTTTCATAATGGCCAATCTCTCAATATTTGCATATATAGGCATATCTTCAAACCCAGCTTCTGGAACACTCTAGTTTGAAATCATTCTGTATACCTCTCCCCATTTATACTCTAGCTCAACACAAGTAGTGGATTTAGTATCTTCATAAATAACCTCCACTTCCGGTTCTTTCTCGGCTACTTGGGCCTTCTTCTTCTGCTTTCGCGACATATTGTTGTGCTGGTAATTAGCCTGTAACAATCATGCAACATGATTTCAGTCTATTTACTCCTAGCAAGGTATGTGTTAAAAAACAACAACAAAACAATAAAAAATTACCATCCCATCGATATGCATGCTGGCTAGTTTTCTTGTATCAAATAAATGAGCCTTTGGCATGAGAGGCAAACACAAAAAATCCTGCAAATCCTATGGACTGCTAAAACCTTCACTAGGGAAAACTTCAAATATTCAATAGCCCCCTTTGTTTCTATGGGTAAAACTCAACTGAGTAAGTAAACCTTAAAATCGCCAACTAATAGAAACCCCAAAACCCTCATCTTCTATGCATCCCTCCTACACACCATGGGAACACACTGTCATTTAAGACATTTCCATGCAGACTAGGTTTTAAACTGATACAAGAATGAACGGGGCAGTGTAGATGATAAAACGATCATCTGCACCCTACCCTTACTTCCTAAACAAATGTCAAAGGTGTACTCATGGCCCCATAGAGACTAGGTGAGAAAAATAACCGGTCGAAATGAAAAGGCATTCACCAAGACACAAGCTGAACCTTGGAGAAAAAAAAAACAACCCCCACTGCAGGGAAAAACAAAAAATTCCTCCCTATAAAAATACCTAACCCTCCAGCAGAAAACCTAATCCTATCAATCCATGTGGTTGAAAATAAGTAATAATACTCAGCATAAAAAACTTGAGTGAATCCTACCTAAAGATGATGTGGCGAGCGACCTGGATAGACAACGACCTCCGCTGGCGAAGGAAAGGTACAGGAGATCGACAGCTATGCGGAATCAACTGGATAACCTCTACGGTGAAAGTGACATTTCATACGAGCTCTACAGATTTATAAGATTGACCGTGGGAGGATTTAATTAACCCGGCGGGTAAGAAATATTTAACCTTACAATGGAAGCAAACTTCTGGGAGAACCCGTGACGTCGAATTGATTCTTCGTTTCACACCTGGGACATTGGATGAAAACACGCATCGGTAGGTGAAAACACTAATCTATATCAGCATTAGTGAGGACATCGTGAAGCTGTGGATAGAATCGACACTAGACCTCTGCTACGTCGACAAGAAAAACCACTAAAATTTTGACACATTCCCATATACCTAGCCAACGGTGAGATCACCAACTTAATCGGATATCAGATAAATATAGTCAAACAAAAACCTGTCTCATTGGAGATGCTTCATACTATACTTTTGAAAAATCAGCAAAATGTCTCTGAGACCATAGACGAAACGACTTCCGATACATCAGATCAAACTTTGGAAGGCTTTCAATGGGCGTACCGAAAAGGTAGTTAACTAAGCATCTGATGCATTGGAAAGCTAGTTGACTAGGCATCCGACACAAGCAAACAAAAAACTCAATTTTTTCAAAACAATAAACTGCAAGCAAACTTTGGTAAAATCGTGGAAATCCTTAAGCCGTGTAATACTAAAGAAAAAAGGGGGGACCCTAAAAATAATTTTTTTTGGGGAAAACAGTTGCAGCTGCAACACAACCATAGCCTTAAAAACTTTAAAAGTCTAAAAAACTTATGATTTTTGTTTCATGAAGTAGATCCAGTAGTACCTAGAACAATCATCAATAATGGTGAGGAAATACCTGCAACCATTAATGGAGTTTGTGGGAATAGGTCCAGCTACGTCACTATGTATCAAATCAAGTATAGAGGCAGCTCTATGTTCCATCCCAACATCATACCTATTTTATGTATGCTTACCTACTGAGAAACCAACACATACTCCATGGGAAGTTTGGATGGAGGGAAAACCTTCAACCATTTTATCATTGTGGAGTTGCTGCAGATATTTGAAATTGAGATGACCAAATCTCTCATGCCAAATCTTGCTGGTGTTGTTAGCATGAGACAGTAAAGCTGTAGGAGGAGAGATATGTAAGAAATATGAGAAATCGTAAGCTTTGGTAGAGTGATTTGCAATACCTTTCGCTATGAGTTGTCCAGTGGTTTTTTATGTAATCTCAACAGTTTCTGAATCGAATGTAGCTCTCTTGGGAGAGCATGTATGAGTCATCTGATAAACAGAAAATAGGCTAGCAGCAAGGGAGGGCACATAAAGGAAATTCTTGAACTCACCATGCTTCGATCTGACTTATCCCCTTCCTTCTGCTGGAATTTGGGAATCATCACCCATGTGAATATTAGGCCCCTTTGACAGTGTGAGGGCAGAGAAGGATTATTTGGAAGCAACCATGTGGTTGGATGCTCTAGAATCAATTATGTATGTTGTAGACTAATTAAGACTAGATTTCAAAGCATGGCACTTTTCATCATCTTCTATCTATGGTTCTTCATCGGGATTCTTTGCTCCTTGTGGGAGAGCAATGTTATGTTGCTTGAGAAGAGATGGCATTAGATCAATCTACTTCTTCATACAATAATATTCAAGATGGTAACCTTTCGCACAATAGGGACATAATTTATTTTCAGACTTCTTTTTATTAGAGCCAGAGGGTCCTTTGGAAGTCTGTTGATTCTGTTTAGGCTTTGAATCAGCTGATTTAGGATCCTTCTTCTTTGATTTCCCTTTGTCTTGCTCTTTTCTAAAGTCAGTAACTAGGAGAGCCTAATATTTGGAGGTCTTGATGACTCCCATTCAAATCAACTTCTCTTGATCCTTGATTAAGGACTTGGAAAAGGAATATAGTGAAGGAATTTTCCAATCAAGGAATCCTTCCCACTTGGAATGAAATATAGAAACAAATACAGAATACTCAGGACCGAGTTTGCTAAGAATGGAGCACAGATTTTGCTCATCCTTCCTTTCTATTCTGCATTGTCTACATTGAAGTGCAAGAGACTTGAATTTAGTAAAGAATGCTCAATAGTCTCGAAACTGCTGGGATGTAAGGATACCATCTCATTCTCCAGGAGGTGTCCCCAAATCTCATCTTGTTTTCCAAATAAGTTCTCAAGCTTCTCTCATGCTTCTCTGGGTGTCCTCAAACCTTCAATGTGGAAGAGGAGATCTCTAGATATATGAGTGCATAGATAATCAAAAGCTTCATCTAAGAAGTTCATAAATTTTTTCTTCTCAACTAGTTGATTGGGCTCAACCTCCCTTCCAAGTATTATCCTGAAGTATCCCTTGTTGCATAAGGAAACCTGGATAGCATCCCTCCAATCAAGATAATTGGAGGTTGTAAGGATCCGAGGAGTAGAAGGTAGAGAATCCATAATTCTTCGGTTGAAAGATCACAAATATTCACACAAGCTACGTAGAACCTGTATATTTTCATTGCAAAACACTAAAACATTCGAACTATATTAGAATCATGATTTTCCTCTCGACATGAACATGTTTTTAGGGTCCATCACACCCACACCGCTACTCTAAATAAATTTAGAGTTAGCAAGTCAAGATTGGAGACTTCTGTGGAAACCTAGCTGCTTATGATGTTCAATGGAGACAAACAAACATGAAGCCTGCTTGAGATGGCTCTAATACCATGTTAAAATTGTTGTGTCATTTAGATCTTCAAGCAATGAGTCAAATATTATTGATACAGTAAAAGGAGAATGAAGATACACACTGAAAAAATCAAACCACACAAGAAACATATGAGTATATCTCAAGTAATTATAGTATCATTGTCATTAATTAAATCTGGTGTTACAATAGTTTACATAGGAAAATATTTTGAATCAATTAGGGATGAATTCAAATCTCCCCACTGGATGTGACTGTACCTAACTAACTAGCTAACTCATGGTGTCTTAATCAATATCGAAGGCCAAATAGCCAACTCTAGATGTCTAACCAACTAATACAATCAGTAGTAAATAGTTAACTAAGTGTAACTGAAGTGGTAGGTGAGAAAAGTCACCTATCCCACATGCAGCCATGCATAACTAGCGCTAATTGAACTGATTGTGATCTAACTGAATGTAACTAGAAACTAACTAAGCTTAACTAGCTCCAACTCCAACTGACTGAAGGAGGTTGGTGTTGGGACTCCTAGTGGCTCCTAAAATGTAGGGATTGGGATAGGATGCTCCTAAACTGATGCATGCAAGTGCAGTCAGTGTCAGTTAACCTATAGCAGTGTTTCCCACACTCTAGTAACTGGTACATGTGGCCCCATTAGGCCAAGTGGACCCAATGGTTCTAGTGGACCCAATTAATTAATAAAGACTCCTAAGTTAGGCTAAATAATCTAAATAGATAGTATGGTCAAGGGAGGATTAATAATCTTAACAGGGAGGAGTGTTAAGAATTGGAAAAACATAAATGGATTTAGCACTTTATATATGTCTAAGTTTTGGCTATTCCTTATGTTATGTAGGATGAGTTATGGGTTGAGTAGAGGACTCCGGAGACTTCACCACCTTGTGGAATGATAGCCCCATCTCAAGGAGGGGCTCAACTATAGAAATAAACAGTATGAAAATGCGTCTATGGCTGGGAGGAACATTCTTTTTCTACAACTAGTTTGGGACTATTTCCCTTTAAAATAAAAGTTTTTTAATTCTATGTGAATGACATGGTTATAATTTTTGCTATGTGTTTGCTTAATTTCCTGTGATGAAATATATCTGTGGATGGAGTTATTGTCCATGGAATATATGCATTCATGGTAGGCATGTTTTCATTTTTAGAATGGGAAATTTTGTATTAGAATGCTATATTTTTTTATGTTAAAATTTAATGGTATATCAAGTCTATGGATTATTCAAAATAAGTAGTAGAGGATCATACATTTCTATTAATGGTGGTAAATGGAGTACCATGTCACCTAGAAAATGTAAAAGGGGTGGCCATGTATGTGACAAAGTAGTATCAAAGTTCAAGGTTGTAGCACTAGGACTACATGGGCCAAATTTTTTATGCACAAGAATAAGTTACATGTTGCACATGAAGTGTTTGACAAAATGACTCCATGACAAAATTTGGTAAAAACTATAGTTGATGGTTAACTATTTGAATAAATGTATATGTAGAAAAATTGGGTAAAGGAATTCATTTTCTATTTATTTAATCCTAGAATGTGGTTTTGAAATAAGCATAGCCTACATGGGTTATATTTGAATCCTACGTGCATAATTCATGATTAAGACAAAGTGTATAACAAAAGGTATATGGGAAAAAAATTAGGGAAAACCATGCTTAATCCTTCACTTGCTTAATTTGGGGAACTAATTAAATAATTGGATTGGTGTTTGAATAATTAGGTTAGATATACAAGGTAATAGAGGTAAAACTATGCAATTTTAGTGGGTTTTGTGAAAAAATAGGGTGAAATATATAGTTCGGAAGCAAACAATTTAAAAAAATTATCCCTTGGAAAATCCATGGTTTTGAATGCCCATATTTATTTTTTAGAACCAACATGGGAGTAGGCATAGACTTGGTGGTAAGAATTCATAATGGAAGAATTTGGGTTTGAGAAATTTTGCCAAAGTTTGAACCAATGTCAAGGATTATGAATTCTATTAGTTGATAGAAAAACTACTAGAATGGAGGAAAATACCATGTGTAATATTATGTGTTAACCACCTATTCAAAAATTAAAATTGTAGTGTTTGTAAAAAAAAAAATGGAAAAATTTGGTGTGGGGCCACAAGTGCGACATGGATAGGGGGTTATGAAGAGGATCAAACATGTGGATTTTATGTATATTCAATAGTACCAACAAAGGTCATATGCGAGGGTGGAATTTATGTAGGACAAATATAAAATGATTTTAGGCTATGGGATGTCCAAATTAAATCGTCCATCCAGATTGGTAGATTTGAACTATTTGTGGAAATGGAGATTCTTGAACCTTAACGTGGGGACCCTTGCAACAAAAAACTAAGATTTCATCAAGCATTTCAAATCTTCAAATAACCACCATTCACACAAATCAACAATAGTGGAGTTTATAAAAAGGGTTTCCTCCATGAATGACCCAACTTAGACCATGCAAATAAGATCCTTAGATATGATCCATTCATGAAAAAATACATGAACAGATCTTATCAAAGGGGTGTCCCTCATTAATATCCCTTATTAAATCATGGAATTAAGATATGTAGATCCAAGCCTCTTGTGGAAATAGAATTGAACAGAGTATGATTGTAGTGGTCATGTCACAGATGGATAAGATTGATTGAGCATGTTTGATTGGAATATCTAGGCCATTAGTGCATGGAAGGGTACTCGAAACTTAACAAAAGGGGTAATGTCATGACTAGTCAAGATTACATAAGCCATGTCAAATCGATATATCATGACCATTCATTCGTGGAAGGGTGAACATGATTTAACAAAAGGGATAAGGCCATGAATAGTTGATATTAGGTTGGGACCACACAATCATGATATATCGACTATTTACATAATTGTAAGTGCAATGATTTTAACAAAAGGGATGGTTCCATGAATGGTTGATATTTCATCGCATTCATAAGATAAAGAGATGTGGACCATTCATGCTAAGGAGGAAAATTGGGATCTTACACATCTGGAATTGCCATGAATGACCTGGATTTGATCATGAAAGAATGATTGATGGCCTAGATCTCTTACATAAATTAGTTAAGGTAAAAGTTGAAAAATATAATCCTTGTACCAATGGTGGATATTTGATTGGAAAATTAGAATAATGGTGGAGATCAACCGTGAAGTTTAGAAAGGGTCACAATGACTCGAAGGATTTTGTTGATGAAATATGGCATGGGAGAGGAAGTAGATGACATGTATGCACCTAGTCATGACATGTGGGTTCCTATTACCTTGTAGTCATCCATGTGTCATGCCACATCAACAAAAATGAAAAAAATATTAAAAACAAGTATGGAACCACACAGTGTTTTTGGCCATAACAAGAGCATAATAACTTGGATTTCGATAAAATTTGGGCCTTTATATGTGGTGAAGAGGATCAAAATATTGACAGAGAGGTGCATGGGCCTATTATACTCTAGTTCTTTTGAGAAAGTGATATACTGGATTTTTAAGATTTCCACCTAGTGATTGTACAAGGGCCCTATTGGAGCTTAATTTTTTATGGTGCAGTCGGTGACCAAGCACATAAATAACTTAGGTGGATTTTGGCCAAATTCCAACATGTGTGGAGTAGAGGTGAAAAAGAAGGCCAAAATGCACTATTTGGGAATGCACTTTTATGATTTTGGAAAACTTTGAGGAGGTAAAAGTTCCCCAAGTTGTTGAAACATAAAAATAATGAAATGAACATTCTACCTACTCATTAATACAAAAAATTTTGGTTAGAGGAATTTTTCCTAGTTTTTCTCCATTTGTGAGATAGCAATTTGTACTAAAAATTCAAAGTTTGGAGGAAGTGAAAAGTTAAGTATTGACAATTCCAAAATTTTATAGAAACTTAATAGAGCATAAGATCAGGGATCTGGACCTGTCTTGGTAATCAAAATAATATGGGATTTCAATTATAGACATAATTTTGTTTTCAATTCTTAACAAATTTTCTTCTACAACTCTCTAAAGTTGATCTCTGATATTTAGAGTAGCTATGGGAAGAGGGAAGAATTGGGAAAAAAAACTATAACTTTGAAGAAATGTAAGTTTTGATCCAGGAGCCAGAATAAATCCTAGGTACAACCATTGGAAATTTAATGCATGGGAGAATATAACAGACAGTTTTCGTTTTTAAAATATATTTCTACTTATTTTATAAAGTGCACAAAATATAGCCTCTACACTTAATTAGACAAGGAATAGTGAAAAATTGGATGAATTTGAAAATCTTGGAGGGATGCAACTTTCAACTATAAGCTCAAAATGGAGTGTGTTATATTCATTGGAAAGTTAGTTTAGAGGAGAATATAAGGGAAGGTTCTAATTTTTGAAATATAATTATAGTTATTTCAAAATGTGAGAAAAACAAATCATTTGAGCTAGATTAGACAAGCTAGTGCTCAATGTGGGTGACTTCCAAAGTAACCTAAACTTTGGGTAAAAGTTAAAATTAGATGGTATAATAGAATTCCAGATGTAAATTTGAGTATGGGTGAATAATCTTTGTGGGAAAGCACATGCATGCCTAGAGGATTTGAAGGAGGGACAAACAACTTATGTGTAAATAATGGGGAGTGATGAATTCCCACTCCAATATTAGTTTCTAAAGGTAGAATAGAGCATTCAATTGTGTGGATATATCTTATTGAGATATTGTGTGGTACAAAATTATGCTAAAAGAGTTCCATAGGAATGAAAATTAAGTTCCAAAATGAAAGGAGGAATAAATACAACTCCTTAAGAAAGAGGAAACACAATGTTGAGTGCATTCTCGGTATACAAGTGGAAAACAAATCAAGGAAGCATATAAGATATTATAGTGACTTCCAGAATGGGACTATCAAGAGTTCATATAAAATGAAAGGTTTGTTTGAACTTGACATGGCTTGCAAAACATACTGGAAACTGAAAAGACTTTAAATGTTGCAAGATTGAAATTCATTGCAACACTGTGGAATTATAGGAGTATCAAGTAAATATAATATTGGGGTAAGATTGTGAACCTAATATGGTATTCATGAATCAATGCAAAAGTGAATTTAGTGCATGTGCATGATTAGATTGTTTAAATATTGTGATTATGTGCACATGTATGTGGCACATATCTCTGAATACATTGATTGAATGTATGTTATGCCATATTTCATTGCATAATATGTTAATAGATGAAATGATGAAATTATTGGTAATGCATAATTATAAGATCATTTCATGAGATGTTGTCAATGCAATGAAATAAATGCCTAAAATTTTTGTCATGTTGGGTAGACTACGAGAATGCTATGTTGGGAGAGAAGAGTTGTATAAAAAAAATATGTCTTGGATATGGAAATGAAAGTCAGCCACAATGAAGACATGGACTACTGGTCACACCACTAAAAGCTACCTATTATGTGTGGAACTCATCCTATTATTAGGGATTTAATTGTTGTAATAATGATTCCCAAGATCAGTTGATAGATAGAAGTATGATTCCTAATGCATGTATGTTTGTGTTTATGACATAGATTAATGGTGAATATACCTAGTATTATCCAAAGATATATAATGTAGGTTGGAAATCCTGGGAACAAGGCCACTACAAGGACACAAGAATCCCATAAGTTATTATATTAATGTGCAAGAAATCCTTGGTGAATGATGGATCACCTAAGGGACTGTTAATCAAATAAGTGGATGGCTGACCCTATAGGGTGAGTGATTGCAAAGAAGAGGAAACTTGAATGAATATTCTTTGAGCGATTCATGAGGTATTTGGAGTCTTAGCATGGGTATTATCTGGTTGACCTATGTTGGAGCAATGGAAGGAAATTGATATAGCTCGAGGAACTACATGCAAATAAGGGGTCCCATTCCTTATGTTGTGTAGGTTGATGGGGAGAGATTGTTGTGGATTGGGATAGTTGTAGAGGGTGTGTTAAGAGGAGAAGAGAGAAAACTAGGAAGTGAATATCATTGTTGGTGCATTGTGCATAAGATCTTCAACAACTATACCAAATTGCAATGACCAATAATGTTGTCGAAAATACAACTAGAGAAGCAACTTGGGAGCCAAAGGATGCAGTACATAGACATATTTTACATGTCTAAAGACATGTTAAAATTTTCCATTGTAGATAGTGTTGATGATGCACTAAGGATGGTGCATAAGTTAAGGGGAATGAGAATGTAACACCCTATTTTTTACCTTGGAATGTAATGAAGTATGTAATCATGAAATGTCTTAAATCCATACATGATAGCCTAGGATGACCAAATGTATTGTAATGATGTACAATGATATTAATATAAAATTCCTAACAACTACAGATGAAGAATGACAAAGAAGATATGTGAGGATATGATTCCACAAGTGGGAGATGTGAGAAAGGGGGTATAACTTTATAAGGGGGAGATGACCCTAGTGAATTATTAATATATGCCATTATTCCTTGCTTGAAAACCTTATACAATTACTTTATCCTAAGTTTCCTAAAAACATGTTACAAGAGTGTATTTTCTATCCATAACCTTATTAATTATCCTAAGTGGGGATTAAGGGGATAAAAGTGGGTTCCTCATGAATGCCACATGGAAAGAGAAACCAATACATATATAACATGGGAAATTAAGCTTAGATAGGATTCAATCATTTATTCCATCAAACACCTAGATGAGATTGTTCTTGAAAAAAATGTGTCCTATACTTGAGGTTCCTAGAGCATTTCCAAGGAGACTCCTTGGCCGACCTATGTTGCAGCACTAGAAGGGGATGGGGACATCTCAAGGTGATTTTGAACAAATAAGGGTATACCATTCCTTGTGTTGTGAAGAGTGATGGGGTTGAGTTCTAATGGGTTGGGACGGTTGTATATGGGATTTGGAACTAGATATTTCCTAGTATAGGGATTTTGTCAACGATCTATGATGGAGCATTGAAAGGGAATTGGGATATTGATCCCATTCCTTGTGCTATGCAGGACGATGGAGGGAGTAGTAGGTATTGGAACAAAGGTAAATGGATTTGGCACTAGATATGTGCTTGCATTTTTGTTATTCCTTTTGTTGTACGGGATGAATTATGGGATGAGTAGATGAATTAGAATACTTCACACCCTCATGAAACGATATCCCTAGCTCAAATGTGGACTTTGTCATAAAAATACAAAGTATCAAAGAACATCTATGGTTGGGAGGAACTTCTTTTATCTGCAACTAGTTAAGCATTATTTCCATTTAAAAATATAAGTCTCAATTCATTGTTAAAGCCATGGTTATAATTTATGTTGTGGGTTTGCTTAATTTCTTGTCATGAAATATCTCTCATGGAGTTAATGGTCATGTTATAGATGCATTCATGTTATGAGTGTTTGCATTTTTTAGAATGACATTAGTCTTTCAATATTTCCCAAGCCTCTTGTTTAACCAAGTGTCAATAATGATGAAATAAGTTTTTTGTAAAAGCATATGGGCCTAGAGAGTTTCCTACTTCCATATACATGATTTCCTACTTGAATTCTTGCAATTCGATTGGTCTCACAAGAATGTCATTATATTCAGGATTTAGAAGCTACAAATTTTGTTTGGTGATTTTGTTGATGGATGTCTTTATGTCTTAAATGGATTCCGAGAGAATACCATTGAAAAAAGACACAAATTCGTTTTCTAAGTATTCATGAACTATTATCTTGTCACCTAAGGATTTGTTTTCGAGATAATATGACATTTTTCCTATGTGCACCTTGAACAATGAAAACCATTGTGTTTCTTCCCCCTTCTTTTATCCATTTTATCTTGTATTTTTGTTTCCATAGGATTTATTCCTTTTTTATGATGCTCGTCTATCTAAGTTTCAAGTTTCATAATTTCTTCATTGAGCTGAGGAAAATGACCCTAAAGGATTATCTTCTACTAGATATCTTCCATTTGGGAAGTTATGCCTTTCTGGGACTGGAAGATATTCCTAAATACTTCTTGTTCCATTGCTTCAAATGAGCCTTTAATTTTTTAGTTTTTGTTGAAATTTGTACACCAAGTACCCTTGTGGGACAACCACAATGGAAAAGCATGTTTGTATGTTTTCTTTAAAGTCAAGGTGATCCATCCAAATGTTATCAAATCAAAAGGGTCACCTGTTGGGGACCCTTATGGAGTTCCATTGAATATTGATCGACTAGAGATTTGACCTAGCTGTTGGAAGAATAGAGGCTTCACAATCCACTCTTGCAGTTATAATAAACTCTAATACAAGTAAGTTATCTAACTTGGATGCTACATGGATCTCTCCTCCTCTTTTTTTGTTCCATGTGAAGATGGAATTGGATTTTTCTATGTCCAACAATCACACTTGAAGTATGTGGAATTTGAAGAAGGGTCTATCAACATACAAACATTGTATTCCTCCTTTTTTCTTCAAGAGAAATCTGATTATGTTGAAGTCACATCCTATTATCCAAGGGGGGTTTCTCATTTGATTCTCTAGCCACTAAATCAAATAAAGGAAGAATATTTTTTGTTGCGGGGTATGCAACCCATAGACATTGATTAAGATTCCTTCAACCTTTGATCTAATCAAATGAAAATTTGTTGAGAGGAAGGGGGGAGCAACCATGAAATTTTCTATGACAATGTCCATTAGGTTCCATTGGATGTGAATGCCTCATGTTGACCACACAAATTTGATTTCCATTGCTTTGGACCCTTTCCAAATGAATGACGCAATCAAAGAGACAACCTCATTATTTCATTTAGTTTATTGAAACACTAGGATTATGGGTTTTTTTGGTTTGATCTTGCTACAGAATATCCCATGTTTTGATTTTCCATTTATACCTCTTATGTTCCATGAAATAATTTTCATTGAGAACTGAGGGTGTTTGAGGTAAATATTTCCATTAGTTGGGTATATTTCCCCAAATCTATCAAATCTTCCCCTACCTCTTCTATCCATTGCTTATTTATTTTCCATCCCCTTTTCCTTTCTTATTTGAATGATTGTTTTGGTTCCTTTAGCTTGGTTGTCTTTACACCTAGAGATGACTTGGATATTTATTTGAGAAATGCTTCCTTGAACAAATGGATTTTCTTTGTTGATATGGATTTGTGATATTTTCTTTTGGAAGCATCATATATCCCCTGTACATCTAGTTTTCCTAGATTCATTTCATCATCGTCATCTATATTTATAGTCATTTCCAGACACAAATTATCAAAATAAGGAGCTTTTACATCCTTTTCCATTGTGGCTTCTTCTAGGGTAAGAATGAGTTGTCCTTTAAGTTGATAATCCCATTGTGATGTGGTAGGTACAAATGTTGGGGATGCTTCGAAGTTATTAATGGTTTGTCCTCTCTTTTTTTTACTTTTAGACTAGGGGATTCTTTTGTTGTTTTCTTCTATTTTGCACTTTCATAACCCTTCTGATTCCTTTTCTACTACATCTCTTGATCAATGATCAATGGGGTAAATAATTTAATGGAAAGTCTAAAATAAATGGCCATGTTCATAACATTTCCTACATGTAAAGGGGATATGTTCATAGTCAAGAATCTAGATCCATTCTTGATCTTCACAGGTTAGACAGATTACATTTGACAATTCCTTGTATATGTTCATGTAGACACATATTTAAGCATATGAGGTGTACCTCCCTACCTTAGTGATTTCTGAAACCATAACAAAGGATATAAGCATGTTCCCAATGCCCTCTATAGTTTTGAGTTCTCAATAATCCTAAGGAAGTGAGTATAAGTGAATCCAAACTACAACGTAGGTGAAATCTTCTTTTTTTGGGTTGAACTTCTCCATTTATAATTGGAGGTATAATCCAACATAATTAAAAGGTAAAATCCATGATCAAATACCTTGTTCTTATCCTCTAGAATAATGAATATTGTGATAAAAAAATCCTTTGTATCCTAATATTAGATCACTAGGGCCTTTGGGTTTCCATTTGTTTTTAATCCACTAGATCGTTTCTCTTTTTGTGGGCCAGATGCCCAAACAATTTATGATCACTGCATGGTATTTCATATATTGGATTCTTTCATTTATTCTTGGTGAAGTGATCTTGTACATTGGTGTGTCTCTCGACTCTGGGATGCATTATCCTAAAGTGCATGTATTCTTAGGTGGACTCATTCTATTTGTTTATCCCACTATATATATATATATATATATAGGTTGACATTTCAGAATCCCTACCCCTATTGCTCCCTTTATGACATTAGTTGTGTTAGAATCTAAAAATGGTTCTAAGATCAAACTTAATGGATACCCCTTATCACATGACTAATAATTTAAGTTGAGGGAGGGGTCTGTGACCCTCTATCCTAAAGAATCCATAAAAAAATATTGGTTTAGGAATGGAGGTCAAGGAGGTATGTCACTGGGACAAAGGTTTTTAGATAAACCCTAACTAGAGCGAGCAATGGAAACCCTCTTGAGTGGCATTAGTTTCTTATCTAATCCTTCAAGAGTGAAAAATATTACCCATTATTTTCATTGAGAGATAAAAGGGGGGTATTTACACTCATGCACACTGAGTTATTACTATATCTACCCCTTCTTTATGTATGTATTTGTGTAACAATGTGTATTAGTAAAAAGAGGTTTTTCCACCATATGTTTTGTCACTTGAACAATTAGGGTGGAAACTGATTTGATTATGTTTTTTTTGGATGGGCATGGAGGAAATCCAATAAGTTGATATTGGATTTGAGGGAAGCCAAAAAAATTTCAATGTTATAAAGGGAATAGTTATAAGGAAAAATAATAGGTCTTTCAAGTGTGACAAAGAGCGCAAATTATTGTTATGCACCTGAAATATGAAAAAAATGAGCAAACTTGGTATTTTCCTCATTTGTTTTCCAAAAAATGCATTTCCAAATATATGTTTTTATCATATCTTTCGGTTTGTACTTGTTTTGGATAGCTTAGTTTCTAGTTATCATGGCACAAACATCATTAGTGTGTTTCATATCTTCTATAATACGAATGGTAGAAGAATTTTTTTACGTATGGATTGCTCTTTGGTTGTCAAGAATGATTCACATATGTCAATATCATGTGTCTCGTAACAAAAATTATGTCGTGCATGGCACATGGAGGGTTCTATTTGACTAGCTTCATGGCTTGTCAATTTACTCAGGAACATGGGTAGAGGGTCTAGGATAAACCTTTTATTTAGGTGGAAAATATTTATTGGTCATTCCTTTGATGAGCTATAACATAGAATACATAGAATACTCGAGGCACAAAAATGTTCCGAGTATTTTATCTTCAGGTTTGAGGCAAGTTTGAAAATCATATCTTAAACTCTCTGTATTTTCTCTTCAAACGTGTTTTGGTAAGTAGGGGTAAAATATTATAATAATGGACCAAAGTTTCTCAGTGAGTTGGGAAGATAACAACAAGGATATGATTTAACAACTTCATAAATCAAAAGTAGCTTAATGGATTTACTACAACTGCAGGATACATTATTTTTATTTCTCATGTATTCAACGAAATTTTCCATGTGGCGAAAAGCATATTTAAACCAATAATTTAACTCAAACAAGGTGGAAAAGATATTATCAAAGAGATTAGATAATTTGACGACAACCTTGCCTTCTAAGAAAATGGCAAAATATATTATACATGCACCGTTATCACGAAAACATTATCAAATTTTCACATGCATTTGAAAATGCAGTGAGGTTATCATTTGTGATGTTAAAACCATCTCTTGATAGCTTAAGTAGATGATCTTTAAACTTTTGTAAAGGGCGGGTAGTTAGTGCAATATTTGAAGTATTTTATACATGTCATGTTTTGGAATCAACATCCACCTCATATTTAAATATACCGAAATTATTAATTACCCTTTGAGGATTATTATTTATTATTATATGATTGAATTTAATAATTATATTGTTAATGGAAACTGAACTTCAATATTGGGTAGCAGTCAATTCATAGGTCAGCTGAATGTACATGGTAAAAGTCATGATTACTACAAAATTTTAGGACTAAATTTTTCTAATTCAAAATCTAAACAAGGGAAATAGCAGCAAGGCTGCTTATACCTGCCTCTTAGGAATATTTTATTGTAATATTGTATATAGTTTAAAGCTAAAATTTGATGAAATTATGAAACATTCAAACTTGCAACAATGTATTACTTGTTGCCATCGTACTTATATGTCTATGTGAGATTACTTGTTGTTTATAGGTTGTTGCATTACTCGTTACTTATTGTAAGTGTCACTGTTTATATTTCTATGTGTATATGAATTAATTAGTTATTAAGTCCGTCCTTGAAATTAAAGATCCAAAATGAGTTTACTTGTCTTTGTCAATAGGAGAGCTTTTGTCACTACCAATAGCTGAGATTTCTAATTTGATGATGTTGATTTTGACATTTTAGTTTTTCTATTACTAGAATCGGATTTGCAACTCATGAGCAATCTTGCAAACAATAATAAAAAATACAAGCATTGACTATTCCTATTGCATGATCTCTCACAATTTTCACCAATGTTTCAAATGCATAGTAAGATGATGACCATCAACTAGAAAAACAAATATTCTTGTGTAGGGAAACAAATATTCTTATGTGTAGGGAAGAGTGTAATGTTATCTTACAAATTATCTTACAACGTTGAGCTCTGCTTCACCTATCGTGATGCTGATGCAGCTTTCAAGGTCGGTATTCATTTTTAGGGTTCAAACAAACAGCTGTATATCCATACAATAAATTGCAATTATCTCCCTTCTTCTCTTGTGGGTACTGATGATAATGGATGGTACTGATCTGTATTTGACATAGCATGCGGTCAAAGCAGGACCGATGGCTGTGCTAGCCCCGGAAAGTAAAGAGTGGGGGGTTTATCATGACAACGAGAAAAAAACTTGCCATTTCCTTCGGATCCTGTAGTTTGGTACAATCTGATGTATATATACAAAATTGCACGGTGCCAAGTTGCGTGCACCTGTAAGAAATATGGAGTTTATATACTGGATTTCATAGCCTATTTCCTTCAGATCCTGTAGCTTGGTACAATCTAATGTAAATAGACAGTTCCACCATGCCAAGCTGCGTGCACCTGTAAGTAATATGGAGTTTATTTACTGGATTTCTTTGTCTAAATTCAAACCCTGTCTGTTTCTTTGCTTTGTAGTCGTGTTCTTAGGGTTTTTTGAGGTTACTTATTACTGTAAGTGTGGATGTTTGAATTGGAAGGATGTACAGAATAGTTACAGGATAAATATCCGAGGGAACAACTCGTGTCTTTTGGCGTGGGGAGCCTAAGATTTGTTTCACCCAGTGACTTTACGTTTAAGTAGACCTGGAATCAATTTAATGGCGGCCAAGGAATATTATTGAATCTTTACTGTTGATAAAGAAAAATCTTTACTGTTGATAGAGAAAAATGCAACATTTGTTTATTCCTGTAAATTTTAATTTCAAATTGCATATAATTGAATCTTTACTGTTGATCATAGAGAAAATTTTTTACTGTTGATGGAGAAAAATGCAGGATTTGTTTATTCCTGTAAGTATTAATTTGAAATTGTGGAATAGGCGGGAGGCCATAACTGTATTCTCCGAATTTACAGACTACATCTTCAATTTTCTTTCATGCTAAATTGCTTCCCAGGCCGATTGTTCGTTGCGCTGTCTCCCCGTCTCTTTATATTTTAAATTTTATTTAAATAATAAATTCGAAAAACAAAGTTATCGTAGAGCTATGGATTTGAAACTGATTTAATTTTCTTAGCTATTGTAGCAAAAAAAAACTTAAACTCTAGCCATGTTAAGGGTTAGTGTAACTTACACCAAATATGATTCTCAAATAATTTTAACAACTTATATACCCTTAAATAATTTTGCAAACCATAAATATAATTTTTATAATATAATAATTTATTAAATATTCATATATATTAATAATACAAAATCAAAATCTCACCCATAAAAAGCCTTATAACATCAATAACCCAAATTCACAGTCTCAAAATCTTAAATTATTCAACATAAACGAAATGAGACATTGAACCTTGATTGTGAAATAAATCAAATACAATGTATTTATTATGAACACAAAAAATAGAATAAGATAGTGAATCTTGATAGTTTATAGACCACTTTGCCCACTTGAGAAAAATGAGATTTACCATTTAACTCATAACTGAAAATCAATAATCAAGTGTTTCATATTTCCAATCAAATACATAATATTATAGTCAAGGTTGTTTATTATTATATTAATCAAATGGCGAAGCCTCCATTAATTTGGAAACTCCATATATATATCCCTTGGAATCTTGCGATATGGTGTTCATAGTTGGAAGTGAATACACAACAAACCAAAGCATTGAACTTTACCTTTTTTTTTATGAAATATTCTTTACAAACAAAAACTTTGATGATGTAATCATTATTTGCAAAGAACACATTTTTCATTTGGCAAGGATCCATGTTATGAATTATGTGAACTATAAGCCCTACAATTAGGGATTAAATTCCAACCAAACACATTACTAGCATGGCCATAGGAAGCTTCATCACCGTGATGTACTAGACTTCATTGTAGATAATGCCTTGAGTTGGTCTGTTGAACTTAGGAGGTATACGTTCACATGATATGATAATATATTTGAGCGTTGACGCTATTGTAGCTCAATATGTGCATCCCAACAACCTTATCTTTACCATAGTATGAGGCAATAGATGTCAGACCGAGTTGTCAAATGTTTTTGACTCGTCATTACATTTGCACAGATAGTGCAAGATGGTTTGGTCCTATTGGTCATGCAACATGGAATTGATGTATTTCCTGCACTTGTATGGATATAGATGAAAGACTCTTCATGTCAGGGAATGGGAATTTGTTTATATTAGAAACTCTACACAAATATCTCGAGTCTCGACCATCTTATTTTTATTTGTTGTGGCAGCGCTCTGCGAAGAAGGTCGATAAGCAGGCAGTGACAGTTGTTGTGCATGAGGGATTAATGGGGGAAACGCCTTGTGTCAGTGTTGTTGTCATGGATAAGCCTTCCGCTTCACTACTTTGCTGCTTGTGTGCACGGTGTGTTTTCAGAGTTGGAAGCAATTCCTTGTTCTATGGAAGTGGAAGTGGAGAGGGTTTCTGGGATAGTGTGGCTAAGGAAAACAAATCCAAAGCGAAAGTGAAAATTAAAAGGAAAACAGAGCAGACAGATTCTCCACGAGGACGAGTGTTCAGAGAATAAGTGGCCTCGTGTCGAATAAGTGGCCTCGTGTCTTTTGAGTAATCTGATATGTCGTGTTGTGATCTGTGGAGCATTAGCGTTATTATTTATATGTGTTTTGAATGGCTTTGCAGGAGCTCTGATCATTATACTCTCACCAAAGTAATCCAACAACGTTCAAGGAACGAATATTACCCCTCACAAAGGTACCACCCAACTCGATAGTTTCTTAGTTTTTCATTTTTCATGGTTTGCAATTTGCCAATGTTCGTCATCAAATTGGAGACTGGAATGCATTGCAAGCTTCTGTGGCAGTTTTTTCTGCATATACTTCTAAGTTTTTTGAGCTTCGTGTAGTTTAGTTCTCGGCCCAAAAGATAATGGAACACCAGGTAATTATAAGGATGGTAGGAAGCTAAGTCATGTTGGATTCTCTTACAAACATTATGTTAGCTCTAGAATTCATGGGTCAATCCAAGTTTTGTGCATTGGATTTTTAGATTTCATGCTTCTTCTGTTTGTGCTGGCGTTCTGCCTTTCAAAATGGGTTGTTGTTTTTTTGTTGTTTCATGGTATGTATTGAATCCTACGGTTTAGGTGCTGAGTTTAGGAATAGTTGTTCTGCCGAAATTACCCAGTATTTGCACTTTCCCAATATCATGGCAACAACTTCAGAACACTGAGTATCAGGTACTCGGTGACAGGGCCACAATGCTCAGTACTCCGTTGTCTGATCCTGATTTCCACAGAATTGCTGCAGTTCTGGACCAAATTTAGCACAACTTTGAGTTCATCTTGATAATTCCAGGTTTAGTTATTCGTTACTAATTTGTCATGGGTTTACAATATATTCCACAGATTGATTCTGAAATTCACACAAACTCACAGCCGTGGTGGAGTCAGATGTAATAAAATTACAGTTGTCATCATGTCCAGTGTCCAGGTTAGAGCTGATTTAATTTTTAATCTGTTGATCTGTAAATAGGTGAGAGATACCAAAACGCAGACTGAAAAGAAAACCAACACTTATTATATATATATAATACTTGCGGTCATGAAGCTAGTCGGCAACCCAGATCAGTGAGAAAATAATACGCATGCATGGATTGTTCATATTGGGCTCAAATATTGTTTTAGAGAGATTGATTCTTCTTGATTTCTGTGTGCAGTAGAAGCATAATTGTGTGTCAATTTCCAATAATGTTGTGAATTAATAAAGATGTTGCAACCATTCGCAGAATTCTATATGGCTGGAGAATACTGTGTTGTTTTTTCCCTTGTTTCCTTATCTTGGCTTCAGGCCAATTTCTGAATATAGTAGGCTGGATATTATTTTATGCAACCATCCATGTGTATTCTGTTTTTTTTCTCTTAATTTTTAAACTCGGGCATCCGAACGTATCTAACATTAATTTTGTTTCGCTAAGAAACACAGTAAAATACTGAATAGAGAAGCAGAAACGGCGAGGGCTTTTGTGTCTTAATTAAAATTAAAGCATCTGTTTAATTAATTAATGTGCATGGATTACATATTGTGCATGTTAAATTAATTTATTTACCAGGTCACTCTCTGGATTTTAGATACGTTAAATTATGGTTTCCTCTCTCCAGCGGCAGCTTGACTGAGCGAATGAAGGGTGGTCTTTGAGTGCTGGTAGGCGCCACGGTCCACACGGTAGCGCCAGCGGCAGGAGGCATGAGCCCCAGGAAATGGAGATCCAAGCACCAGGAAACGGAGATCCAACGCCTGAAACTTGAGAATGAACGCATTGCAATGCAGTTGAAGCAGAGGGAAATGCAGTTGAAGTTTACAGAAATGGAGATCAAGCAGACGCAAATGGAGATCCAACGCGTAGACCTTGAGAATGAACGTGTGGCAATGGCGACGTGGACCTTGAGAATAAACGCGTGGATGGGATATAAATTTTATTTTTTTAATTTTATATTATGATGTCATCTTGCCACATGTCGACTCAAATCCAGATACCAAACCCCAATGTTGACATCATCCCCTATCAACCAATCAGCTGTTTAGAAAAATAGATTTTTAACAAAATTAAAACAAATATTTTGCAAACGCCTAAGTCAAACTTTGGAAAACAGGTTTGATTTTTTAAAGCCGCGTCAAAAAACACCAGCTAATACCCAAAGTCAACGTGGTTTGAAATCGAACGATTACAATATACCAGCCGGAGGCAGGTATAAAAAGAAGTTGATACAATGCCTTCAATATGGTCCACAACTTTTTTCATAACTTAGTTGAGATTAACTTAAGGAGTGTTATAAAACAAAATAATAATAAAAATTAAAAATTAAAAGAAACTAGTAACTTTCTTCACTTAGTATTGTCATGAAATATGTTGATGCTTGAAATATGCATTCAAGTCTTAACATGAAAAACACTTTTGTATGGATATTCCACAGGAAAGGATATAAGTGTAAAACCAATGTTTATGGGAAAATCATTTTTTTAAGATAGCTAGTGAACACTTTCACCTTACAAGTTCTATGTATCCTAAAGTGTTTGTGAAAAAATAAAATGTACCTAGGTTAGTGGCATTTTATATCAATTTGAGTTAATAGTTATTACGATAAATTAAATGCTAAGTTACATAAACTAGATATATGTATCTTTCATATTTTTCTGAAGAATGTATCTCTTTTCTTTATTTGAATAGAAATACAATTTTTTCCTTAGAAAAAAAACTAAATATATGCCAGGGAATATAAATAGAAATAAAATGTAGTTGTGAAAGCATGTAAATAACACTTATCTAAGGAAAATCCTTTTACAAGTTTAAATGAATTAAAGTAATAAATATATTAAAAAACCAATAAGCAAAAATAATTAGATCATAACGTATAAAGAGAACAACATATATAATTTAGATTTATTTTCTTAAACATTTGATATCTAATTGTAATAAACCCAATAGATAGGGATGCCAACTATTTATGGTAGGATATTCCTTAGGGAGGATCCCACCAAATGTATTAAACTAGTTAGGGAACCACCATAAGAAACAAGGCAATAAACACAAACATTTTCTTAAGATTTATAGTTGATTTCCAAAATCAAAATAACACAAATTTAAAACAAAGAACATAATGTTGACCTATTCTCTAGTAAAAGCATTACTTGATCACAAAATATTGCAATATTTCACTAGGCCTTATTCCATTCTTGAGCCAAAATCACCCTAACTACTTGACCCTCACTATTAGGAGAACTATCTCATAAAACATTTCTCTAGATAGGATACTAATGGGCCCACCAACAAGTGTTCACTAAATTTCTAGTCCAATTGATGTGTCTAATATGGAAACATTATATATTTTCTTTAGTGATTATCATGATGTCTCATAATTACTATTTTCCATTTATGCATTTATTGTGATGGAAATGGTTGATATTAATGATATGTTTATGGTACTCATGGCATATTTCTATGATGATGAGTGTGGTGCAATTGTGATAGTTGTTTTTCTCAATGATACCTACAAATATAATTGATTAACACATGTTAATAAAATGGAAATGTCAACTAACACTTAGAATACTATTCTAAGAAATCTTTTTTATGAATGAATGAACTCAACAAAATATAGTTATATGTGTATGTATTTAGAAGTATAGTATTTTTTCTAGTTGCATTTTGATCTATGTACGTGTAGACAGACTTATCATGCACACAAATGCAAATTAAGACAATTAATAACACTTATAAATATGATCCAAGTGTTTGATTAAAGGCATAGTATTGATTTTGATGATAATTGTTTAATGGTAAATCCCTTGTCATGGTACTAAGTGACAAGAGCCTAAGTTTTTTACCCTTCTCACATTGTTTAATTAAACTTTAAAATGGGAAAATAAATTTGTTTAAGGATGACAACCTCTTTGAAAATCCTCTTTGATATTTGATTAAACCATATCAAGGTGAAAATAATTTTTTTAAGGGTGACAAAACCCTTGAAATTCTCCTTGGATTTGATGTTCTAGATAGAGGATGAGATACTAGTATAAAGAGTGTAATATATATTAAATGTCAATTCTTGAATGAGTTGGAGATCCCTGTTATGGGTAATAAATCTAGATTGAATGGTGGTGAATGAATATTAGGATTTTATTTACATTAACTATCTCATTTGAATCATTTAACATACACCCTCTACATTTGCTTTATGAAAGTGAAGGAAAAAATGGAGAGCGTTAACATAGACTAAGCCCAACATTAAGAGTTTGGTGGCTTAAAAGTGCTAAACACTGTGTGATTGCTTTCATTGAGCCCATTGTTATGGCTTGAGAGGTTTTATTCATTGAATAAGGTCAAAATCTATTGGCACTGAGCCCTCCTCTATCTATATATGAGTTTACTATGAGTAGAGAATGAGTTTGAGCCTCATGCAGACCCAATGATTATTTTGCATTGATTACTAGATGTTGAAATCTTGGTCTCATGCTTGTTACTTTTTCAATTGTGCTTGAATTCATTATTATATATAATGGTGCATTCTTAGCTATGGTTTTCAATGGAGGATAATTCCAAGGTTCTATCCCCATGCTTGTAAAGAAAACTATTTTTAAGGGGGTAGGTTATAAATAGGGATTCAAATTTGTGTTTCATGTTTTCATTACAATGTCTACATGATAAATAGTGATATTGGTCATCTTTGATGGCCTTTTTTGGATACCCTTTTTCCCTTAAATCCATTCTTTTCCCCCCCTTTTCCTTCGAATTTAATGAGAAAATCCATATATTTATAGTTGTGTTCTTAAGTTACTAGAATGAGTTTTGATTGTAATTCAATATCCAATATAAATATTGACTTCTTACATGGTTTCCGTTGTGCACCAAATTCCTAAAATAACATAAATATAGAAAAAAATAGGAACCCAATGCCTTCATAATGGAAGAAACAATAAATAAGAAGTCTCTTCAAAGGGGAAACCTTCTTATACAATGTATCAAATGCACAAGAAAAGATTAGATGATCATAAATATAGGCCTCCTTGGTGTATATATAGGATAAAAAGCATACAATTTTAGTTAAGGTCCTATTTGACCATACAATTACAATTAAGGGTACTAATAAATACAATACTAATATAATAGAAATGAAATTTCACAATANATACAAAGCATACAATTTTAGTTAAGGTCCTATTTGACCATACAATTACAATTAAGGGTACTAATAAATACAATACTAATATAATAGAAATGAAATTTCACAATATATGGGCTTAACATTCCCCTCTCCTTCAAACAAGTATTTTCCTCAACACTTGATTAACCTTGGATGTCTTTGCTTGAGGAACTCATATTCCCATCTCACCTCTTCTATTAGAAATTTATTCCACTTGATGTGGAACTTAATAATTGTTGATCCTTGTGTCAAGGATTGTTNGATGTCTTTGCTTGAGGAACTCATATTCCCATCTCACCTCTTCTATTAGAAATTTATTCCACTTGATGTGGAACTTAATAATTGTTGATCCTTGTGTCAAGGATTGTTTAAGGTTCTATTATAATAGTCTATAATGGGATAATGTCACCAATTACATTTTTTAGGAAAGAAACATGGAATATTGGATGTACATATGAAGATGGAGGAAACTCTAATATATAGTTCATACTTTCAATCCTATGCAACACCTTATAAAGACAATAGTACTTGGGTGCTAATTTATTGTCCTTACGTTTTTTCTTGAGGGCATCTGTTTATATNAAGATGGAGGCAACTCTAATATATAGTTCATACTTTCAATCCTATGCAACACCTTATAAAGACAATAGTACTTGGGTGCTAATTTATTGTCCTTACGTTTTTTCTTGAGGGCATCTGTTTATAT
>LPNX010474947.1:0-20437 GCA_001517045.1 Pseudotsuga menziesii
TGGGAATTCATACATTATATAAGGCTGTGGGTCTCGATAATAATACACATTGTTATAATGGTTCATGGGTGACATAATCACTCCACAATGTGAAGTGTTCAATTCTATTGGTTTTTTGGTATGTCAAGATTTGGGTCCCCACATGTCTGTTGGACCATTAAGGGACGAGATAAAAAGTGGAGTTTCTACTTTCCTTGAATATAGTTATTGTCGTTGTGTTTCACCAACACCTATAGTTGTGACTGACCCAATACTACTTGTGGAATATATAAATAAATCCCTCATATCCTCATTCATACATTTGTTCATTTCAGGGTCTAAGAGTTGAGACATCTGAGCTCTGGTATATGGTCTTCTATTGCACTACCTTAGTAATCTGCAGAATCAAAAGTTGAGTCTTCCTAGCAAAAGATTCACCAAGACATTAAAAAACTTTATAATTTGATGAAAGATTTGCCATTTTTTTATAATATTTTATAATTCAGTGAAATAATCGCTAATATTTTACACAATATTATAGTTTCATGAAATATTAACCAGTATTTTACACAATTCTATAACAGAATGAAAGATTACACAAAAAATTGTATATGCATATTATATTGTTGATAAAATAGCCTTCAACTTTTCCTATATATTAAGGAGATTCACCCATTTATTATACATATACATTTTATGGGTGTTCTTAAAATTATCCCAATGTTGTACACAAGTGATTTCAATGAAGCAAACATTGGAATATTTACTTGTAAATTATGAGGACCCCATTATTATACACTGTGACAATACAAGTGTTATTAATATATCCCCAAAAAAATTTATGCACTAAGACAAAACATATTCTAATCAAATACCTTTTTTTAAGAGATCAAGTGTCTCAAAAAGTGGTCAAATTGGAGTATATTGATACGAAGAAACAAATTGCAGAGATTTTCACTAAGTCATTACCTGAAGAATAATTTTCTTGTATTAAGCATAAATTGGGGGTTATCCCTTATCATTAAAAATTAGCTAAAAGGATGAAAATCTTGTCACAAGGAGAGGAGAAATGTCGACGCGAAGAGACACACTCACATGGGGAGTAATTTTAAAATATACGGTCCATTAGTAAATAATTATGAGGGGTTTTGATCATCTCAAAGACAGATTGATGTTGCTGATATGAAATTATAATACTAATGATTTCTGTTGCTACATATTGAAATTATTGTGTTAAAGGTTATGGTCTGTGGAAGTAATATTTACATCTTTAGATAATTGAAAAAGAACTAGAGAATGAGATTAGTGTTCGAAGAGAAATGCAAGTACACTTTGTTGTGTTTCTTATATACGATTACAAAATATAACATTATGAAGATATATAACAAAATGAAGCAATGTTACAAAGGGATTTTCATTTCTAAAAATTGTCATTGTTGTCAAATGGGGAGAAAAAGCTCCTTTCCAATGTCAAAGGAAGGTCTTTCCAACCAATTCCAAAGGGGGATATTGTTTATTAATTTGACATTGTTGGGAACATATATGAACATAGAACTACATTGTTTGTAGTTGGTTCATTTAAACAGAGATTTCGGAAATGATCCACAAAGTAAATGTGCACAAAAGATAACATTTCAGAGCGCCAAAGTGAAGTTATGTGTTTGATAGTTGATCAATGGATGAGGATGATTCTGCAAATGATTGACAGTTCACAGGAGTTGTGGAAAGAGATTTACAGGAGGATATTGCGAACACCCATTTCGGAAAAAGTTGGAAGGAACATCCTCTACCTGCAAATCGACCACGGAAAGAAATTTGTGGCCCGATAATTGTGGAAGTAATTTTTGAAATTTGGGAAATGCATAATCGAAACTCGCAACCAGAAATTGAAGAAGGAAGGAATTCCCAGAGACTGCAGAAAGAATGATTGTGGAAATATTGTTATGGAAAGGGTAAATATGGAAGCTTGTTTCAGAAAAAGTTGAGTCGCAGCCCCACAACCCGCAACCCCCAATTGCAGAAAGGGAGATTGCGGAAGTTTAATTGTGGAAATATAGTTGCAGAAGGTTAATTGCAGAAGATAATTTGTAGAATCTTGTTTCGAATATGCTGAAAGGAAGCCCCGCAACCCATGACCCAAAATTGAAAAAGGAAGGAGATACCGTATATTGTGGAAAGGGCGATTGTGGAAAGATTGTTGTGAAAGGTAAATTGTAGAAAGATGGTTTTCGGAAAGATAAATGTGAAAAGGTCGTTATGGAAAAGTAATTACAGAAAGGTCATTGCAGAAATCTCCTTGTAGAAAACACATAAGAAATTTATGAAGAGCCATGATGAAGATACATGACTGTTAGATGAAGAGGCACGACTGATGGTACATAAGGAAAGATTTAAACATTCAGAAAAGTTACTTTAAACATTCAATTGGAATATCTAAAGGTGTACAAAATTTAGAGATCAAATTATCATTTATTGGTGTTTGGGAGACACAAAGAAAGGATGCAATCTTGTATGGGGTCGTATCCTCCTTTGAGTTGTTGTTGGTAAATAGTGTGTTGGTGAATCCTTTAGTTGTAGCTAAAAAACTTGGGTATTGGTGCACCTAGCAAGTTGGTGCTTGCAAAATCATTGTAAATGTAATTTTGCAATAATAGGAAGTATTGATAGTTTTCCCAATTTGGATTCCATGATAATATTGTGTGTTCTATTTTCATTGTTGATTTTGTTTAAAATGATAAAAATTTAAATAGATTTATTAATACGGATTCACCCCCCTCTTAGTATTACTTGATTTTCTAATAGTTGTAACTGTAAGTTCAAAATAAAATATTTATTTTGTTGTATTATGCTTTTACCATATTGTTAATGTAACTCCTTAGGAGATTCCTTTTCTACATTCATAGAAGTTATTATTATTCTTGGTCATGTAACAATATCGAGGTAAAACCTTCGCTGTAATTCATGGAAATAGTCCCCAAAAGAATAAATGTAAATGTATCTTGAGTCTCCCTAAGAGAAGTCAGAATAGTAATACTAAGAATTCAACATAGCTAGGTGTTTAGGTCACCTACATTAAGTGTATAAATAGGGAGGCACCCTCCCTCATTTGGACACACGATAAGTACAAGCAAGTTCACTCAAAGGAAGATAAATGCAAGTTTGTTGGGAGGAAGAATAAGAAGTTGTATAAGTTATTGTATCTCTTGGTTTTTATATCTTTGTTTGAGATTGTACTAAGTGAAGAATCTATGATGGAGAAGTTGTTTGGTTTTTCCCAAGAGAGGGTTTTCCTAGGATAAAATCTTTGTGTCTCTTTTGCATTGTGATTCTCTATTTTTTAATGAACTTATTGCATTATATTATATATATAACATGTTTGAATTAAAGTGAAACATCTAAGAATTAAATGTATTCATGTAGAAACAAGTATACGTTAACACATCTATGGAATACCATAATACTATTATTGGTCCCGCACTTGGTACCTGTGACAACTTCGATCAAGGATCTCCTCTCGCCTCTCATTTGAATCATATTTAAGGATGGATGAAGTGGTTGGTGAAATATTTTAGGGATCTTGACACAATTCTCAACATGCTATCCCATTCCACCATTGCGATGGTTTTTAGAAAACACGTTGTTCTTGACAAGGATAGAGAAGTGGTTGATAACAATGAGGCTTCCCATAACCATTTTGGATGACCTCTAAATCCATTGTCATGGTCTTTCTTAGGCCTGTTTCCACTCCTCGTATCTTTGGTTTCTTTAGTGTTAGTCCTATTATCTATAGGCCTATATTAGAGAATCAATGTCCTTTGTTCTACTTTTTTCTTGATTACCACACCTAGTAAGGTTGGCTTAATGTGAACAATTGGGACTATTTCACTCTTTATAAGGGCCATAGGAAAAATAATAGTTGTGAGTTTAATTGTTTTTAATATGATGAATTTGATTGGAAAGTGGTGAACAAGTTATGACTATGGGACTAGTTTGGCTTCCTAAATATCAACCAAGGCATTGCAGGGACTGTATTTTTTTTGCATCTAATATTCTAATTTTGTCTTAAGCATACAAAAACTAGAATTCATAGTTAATGAGGAGAATAAAAGAATAAATAAGTTACATTGATATGTCAATTTTAAAACCCAAAGTAATTAAGAAGGTAGGGAAGATATGTGGTGAAATTAGAGAGGAGGGGTAAGAAAGGTCCAAGGGTAAAGAATATATTGTTAAAAAATGAGGATGATGAAAGTAAAAATACAATACATGAGATCTAATGTGAAATTTAAAATTGATATAGTGAAGTATTTGTTGTAATATCAATAGAGGTATTATGAACAAATAAAAAAAAACTGAAATGAAATTAAAGGAGAGACCAAGAGAAGGGGCATAGACATGAATAAGATCAAGGGATAAAAGGTGATCAAATTCTAGGCAATCATGGGAACAAATAAAATAAAGAATGGAAATTAGTAGGTGAAGTTCAAATAAAGGAGGGAAAGGGACAAAAGGAAATTACTACAAATTCGTTCGATAATAGGATTCGATAAGTGGCTCAATTTATAGTGATATTCATGGTTACAATTGTCCAAATGTTTTTTTTTTTACTTTGAGGGAATCCTTAACAGTATTAGAAGAATAACGAGGAGAATAAGCGAGCATTTCTGCTTCATTAAAATATATAAGGTGCTTACCATTTTTTGGAATATTTAGTAATGAAAGACTTTGTAAGGAGATTATGTAAGGTGTTAACAATGCACCCCTTGAGAAGGGTTTTGCACGATTGGATGTCATCGAAAATGTAGGATTAACCACAAGAACACAACATTTTGTAAACTACTAGTTTCTTTGATTTATAAATTACTCACAATAACTAAATGGTATAAACTCCTATCTATTTTCCAAGATCAAGTAGATATTTAGATGGATCTACCATTCTTTTAAGAATGTTGACATGGGAGAAATTAAAATGTATCTTACCCTTAAAATAAAACAATAAAAATTAGTTTTTCTTCATTTCATATAGGAAAGGTTATCATACAAACTTGTATTTTTTCCTCTCCTTTATCCCAATTTGACTCTTGGAATCACCCTCTTCAATTACCTTCATTCATAACCATTCTCCTTAATTACATTTGATAAATTCCTTACTCATTACTCTAAATGACCATTAAATTATATATTGATGGATTTTGGGATGAATTCATATCCTAGGAGATCTCATGACTAAGGAATTAGTAATTCTGAGTTTGTTTGTTGGGTAGCATTGTGATCCACATGTTAATACCTATTAGTATGAGTTTCCATTCTATAAAATTGGAATTTTTTAGTGACATCACTAACTTTTGTGATGAGAATGTCTTTTTTTGAACATTCTGAACTATATATACTAACCCACATATCCTAATGTAACATACCATGTATCTAATATACTCTACCCTAAATTAAACCTACCCTAAACTACCATACTATTACTTATCCTTGCTACTGTAATTTACCCTACTCTAAACTTTATTACCTTTGTAGCCTATATTTCTCTCAAATAAAGTAACCCACATCAAATACCCTTATCCCTTCCTAACATAGAATAACCTAACCTAGAATACACTAAGCTATCACTACCATAACTACCATAACCCATCATTAGACTAAACAAACATACCATAGTATAGGCTATCCTAGATTACCCAATGTAATCCACCCTACCTTATACCTACATCATACAAAATTAAATATGTCTACCTTATCATTTACTTAATGTTCCCTTTCTATCCTTTAATTAAACTACCTTACCATAACCTATATTACCCTTCAAAATCCTTGTTTACAATACATTTAACTATTTATCCTACAATATCCTATCCTACAAGAATATGTCCTTTTCTATCAAATTCTACTCTATCCGACCTATCCTAATCTACCCTAACCTAAACTAGCATATGCTACCCTAGACCCAATATAGCTTATATGAACATACCCTTTTCTACCATTACCCTATCCTAATGTTTATAAACTCACTTACTCTACCTAACTAAAGTCTACCCAATGATACATCAGGCTAGTGTATTGTAGTTTAAGGGGGTTACATAAATTTAGTGGGATTTTTTCTTATATGGAAATGGTTTTTTCAACTAAAATATATTCTCCTTATATTTATTAGAAAAAAACAAATCCAAAATGAATAGGCTCTTGTATACTAATGAGGAGAATGAAAAAAAAAATCTCCCTAGCAAAATCTCCCTCAAATATACCTTTTGCCCGAAATTTATAGTGAAAATATAGTGAAATCAATTTTTTGCCCCAAATTTCCACTAATGGAGGCTCCGAGGATTATTTTTCCCTCCATTTTTCTTGTAATTTAAGAATATTGTTGAATTTTCCTGTATTTTTAGTCAATTTCATCATGATTTTCATCTAATAATTAACATGCTATGCTTTTTATCAAACTTTTTATACTTTTTGTCCACAGTTACATTAAATTATTGTATTGTAAATTTACATTTTATCATGCCTTTTATCATGGATGTTTTTTAGGTTGTTGAATATTAGGGAACTCTTGATTCTAGTAGGGCTCATTCAATGTTTTTAGTATTTTATTCTATCCTAGGAATATTAGTTTTTTGAAAGTGTTCTAGATATCAAATTATGTTATTTATTTTATTCATTTTCATGTTTAAACTTTCGTCCGATATTTATCTATTGTTAGTGGATGGTAGTCTTGATGGAGATAAACCATATGGTTTTTATATATTCAAATTAAATTTGAACCAGTTGTTTAAAAGGTGCTTTTATTATGATCTTTCTCTACAATTATTAATGGATCTAAGGCACTAATGAGAGTGTATATGTTCATATTTTATGTCTGTTATTATTGATGTTTGGTATGTTTGTAATATAAATGAATGCACACTCATTATAATGGCAGGAATACAATGAAATGGTCATTATTTTGGATTTCTTCTTGTAGAGTTGTCCAAATCATAGTGGTAGATTAATTTATTTGTATTGAGAAGTTCATGACTGGTAGATTTTTTTTATTGGAATTGAAAAGCTCATCAATTTTATTCGTGACCTAGATTTGTTGGGTTCGATACTTGTTTTATGAGTTGTTTTTGTAAGGTTCATCTAAAATTAAAATGTTTCTTGGTTATTTGTTTTGATATGTAGTTTATATCATCATCTAGAAATGGATCTAGTTATGTATGATCAATATATTATTTATCCAGAACACGATACTTTATTTGCATCTTGATTGTATATAATATGTATAGGGAATGTTTGACCTGATTTGTATACATTATGCTATTTGATATATAGTATTTTATATTCAATGAGGGTGCTAAAAAACGTTTACAACATCTTCCATGCTTTCAAAAATTTCAAAGACATGGATACAAACATCTCCTCGGTTTATCTGACAAAAAGTAGTCTTTAACATAGTAGTTCAAATGATAAGTGTAACGATGCATTAATGTGCTTTCTATTCTTGTTAGTGTATGTTATTACTTGTAATAAAAATTGCAAGATTCTAACCAACTCAAAAAATCTAAATCAAATGAGATGATTCATATTTTGATTGTCAATAAAAGAAAGGAAAAAGTGGCATTCGAATCTATAAACAAATAAGCAGCTTATTTTTTTCTTAAAGGGTAGCTTAAAAATGAGAGATTTGGAAAATAAACTAATTGGGAATTCATACATTATATAAGGCTGTGGATCTCAATAATAATACACATTGTTATAATGGTTCATGGGTGACATAATCACTCCACAATGTGAAGTGTTCAATTCTATCGGTTTTTTGGTATGTCAAGATTTGGGTCCCCACATGTCTGTTGGACCATTAAGGGACGAGATAAAAAGTGGAGTTTCTGCTTTCCTTGAATATAGTTAGTGTAGTTTTGTTTCACCAACACCTATAGTTGTGACTGACCCAATACTACTTGTGGAATATATAAATAAATCCCTCATATCCTCATTCATACATTTGTTCACTTCAGGGTCTAAGAGTTGAGACATCTGAGCTTTGGTATATGGTCTTCTATTGCACTACCTTAGTAATCTGTAGAATCAAAAGTTGAGTCTTCCTAGCAAAAGGTTCACCAAGACATTAAAATACTTTATAATTTGATGAAAGATTTGCCATTTTTTTACAATATTATATAATTCGGTGAAATACTCACTAATATTTTACACAATATTATAGTTTCATGAAATATTAACCAATATTTTACACGATTCTATAACAGAATGAAAGATTAGACAAAAAATTGTATATGCATATTATATTGTTGATATTATAGCCTTCAACTTTTCCTTTATATTATGGAGATTCACCCATTTATTATACATATACATTTTACGGGTGTTCTTAAAATTATCCCAATGTTGTACACAAGTCATTTCAATGAAGCAAACATTGGAATATTTACTTGTAAATTATGAGGACCCCATTATTATACACTGTGACAATACAAGTGTTATTAATATATCCCCAAAAAAATTTATGCACTAAGACAAAACATATTCTAATCAAATACCTTTTTTTAAGAGATCAAGTGTCTCAAAAAGTGGTCAAATTGGAGTATATTGATACGAAGAAACAAATTGCAGAGATTTTCACTAAGTCATTACCTAAAGAATAATTTTCTTGTATTAGGCATAAATTGGGGGTTATCCTTTATCATTAAAAATTAACTAAAAGGATGAAAATCTTGTCACAAGGAGAGGAGAAATGTTGACACGAAGAGACACACTCACATGGGGAGTAATTTTAAACTATACGGTCCATTAGTAAATAATTCTGAGGGGTTTTGATCATCTCAAAGACAGATTGATGTTGCTGATATGAAATTATAATACTTATGATTTCTGTTGCTACATATTGAAATTATTGTGTTAAAGATTATGGTCCGTGGAAGTAATATTTACATCTTTAGATAATTGAAAAATAACTAGAGAACGAGATTAGCGTTCGAAGAGAAATGCAAGTACACTTTGTTGTGCTTCTTATATACGATTACAAAATATAACATTATGAAGATATATAACAAAATGGAGCAATGTTACAGGGGGATTTTTGTTTCTAAAAATTGTCATTGTTGTCAAATGGGGAGAAAAAGCTCCTTTCCAATGTCAAAGGAAGGTCTTTCCAACCAATTCCAAAGGGGGATATTGTTTATTAATTTGACATTGTTGGGAACATAGATGAACATAGAACTACATTGTTTGTAGTTGGTTCGTTTAAACAAGGATCGAGGAAATGATCCACAAAGTAAATGTGCACAGAAGATAACATTTCAGAGCGCCAAAGTGAAGCTATGTGTTCGATAGCTGATCAATGGATGAGGATGATTCTGCAAATGATTGACAGTTCATAGGAGTTGTGGAAAGATATTTACGGGAGGATATTGCGAACACCCATTTCGGAAAAAGTTGGAAGGAACATCCTCTACCTGCAAATCGACCACAGAAAGAAATTTGTGGCCCGATAATTGTGGAAGTAAGTTTTGAAATTTGGGAAATGCATAATCAAAACTCGCAACTGAAAATTGAAGAAGGAAGGAATTCCCAGAGACTGCAGAAAGAATGATTGTGGAAATATTGTTATGGAAAGGGTAAATATGGAACCCTGTTTCAGAAAAAGTTGAGTCGCGGCCCCACAACCCGCAACCCCCAATTACAGAAGGAAGGAAAGGGCGATTGCGGAAGGTTAATTGGGGAAATATAGTTGCAGAAGGTTAATTGTAGGAGATAATTTGTAGAAACTTGTTTCGAAGATTATGAAAGGAAGCCCCACAATCCATGACCCAAATTTGAAAAAGGAAGGAGATCCCGTATATTGTGGAAAGGGCAATTGTGGAAAGATTGTTGTGAAAGGTAAATTGTAGAAAGATGGTTTTCGGAAAGATAAATGTGAAAAGGTCATTATGGAAAGGTAATTATAGAAAGGTCATTGTAGAAATCTCCTTGTAGAAAACACATAAGAAATTTATGAAGAGCCATGATGAAGATACATGACTGTTAGATGAAGAGGCACGAATGATGGTACATAAGGAAAGATTTAAACATTCAGAAAAGTTACTTTATACATGCAATTGGAATATCTAAAGGTGTACAAAAGTTAGAGATAAAATTATCATATATTGGTGTTTGGGAGACACAAAGAAAGGATGCAATCTTGTATGGGGTCGTATCCTCCTTTGAGTTGTTGTTGGTAAATAGTGTGTTGGTGAATCCTTTAGTTGTAGCTGAAAAACTTGGGTATTGGTGCACCTAGCAAGTTGGTGCTTGCAAAATCATTGTAAATGTAATTTTGCACTAATAGGAAGTATTGATAGTTTTACCAATTGGGATTCCATGATAATATTGTGTGTTCTATTTTCATTGTTGATTTTGTTTAAAATGATAAAAATTTAAATAGATTTATTAATATGGATTCACCCTCCTCTTAGTATTACTTGATTTTCTAATAGTTGTAAATGTAAGTTCAGAATAAAATATTTATTTTGTTGTATTATTTCATTTACCATATTTTTAATGTAACTCCTTAGGAGATTCCTTTTCTATGTTCATAGAAGTTATTATTATACTTGGTCATGTAAGAATATCAAGGTAAAACCTTCGCTGTAATTCATGGAAATAGTCCCCAAAAGAATAAATGTAAATGTATCTTGAGTTTCCCTAAGAGAAGTCAGAACAATAATACTAATAATTCAACATAGCTAGGTGTTTAGGTCACCTACATGAAGTGTATAAATAGGGAGGCACCCTCCCTCATTTGGACACACAATAAGTACAAGCAAGTTCACTCAAAGGAAGATAAATACAAGTTTGTTGGGAGGAAGAATAAGAAGTTGTATAAGTTATTGTATCTCTTGGTTTTTATATATTTGTTTGAGATTGTACTAAGTGAAGAATCTATGATGGAGAAGTTGTTTGGTTTTTCCCAAGAGAGGGTTTTCCTAGGATAAAATCTTTGTGTCTCTTTTGCATTGTGATTCTCTATTTTTCAATGAACTTATTGTATTATATTATATATATAGCATATTTGAATTAAAGTGAAACATCTAAGAATTAAATGTATTCATGTAGAAACAAGTATAAGTTAACACATCTATGGAATACCATAATACTATTATTGGTCCCGCACTTGGTACCTATGACAACTTCGATCAAGGATCTCCTCTTGCCGCTCATTTGAATCATATTGAAGGATGGATGAAGTGGTTGGTTGAATATTTTATGGATATTGACACAATTCTCAACAAGCTATCCCATGCCACCATTGGGATTGTTTTTAGAAAACACATTGTTCTTGACTAGGATAGAGAAGTGGTTGATAACAAAGAGGCTTCCCAAAACCATTTTGGATGACCTCTAAATCCATTGTCATGGTATTTATTAGGCCTCTTTCCACTCCTTGTATATTTGGTTTCTTTAGTGTTAGTCCTATTATCTATAGGCCTATATTAGAGAATCAATGTCCTTTGTTCTACTTTTTTCTTGATTACCACACCTAGTGAGGTTGGCTGAATGTGAACAATTGGGACTATTTCACTCTTTATAAGGGCCATAGGAAAAATAATAGTAGTGAGTTTAATTGTTTTTAATATGATGACTTTGATTGGAAAGTGGTGAACAAGTTATGACTATGTGACTAGTTTGGCTTCCTAAATCTCAAGCAAGGCATTGCAGGGACTGTATTTTTTTTGCATCTAATATTCTAATTTTGTCTTAGCCATACAAAAAATAGAATTCATAGTTAATGAGGTGAATAAAAGAATAAATAAGTTACATTGATATGTCAATTTTAAAACCCATAGTAATTAGGAAGGTAGGGAAGATATGTGGTGAAATTAGAGAGGAGGGATAAGAAAGGTCCAAGGGTAAAGAATATATTGTTAAAAAATGAGGATGATGAAAGTAAAAATACAATACACGAGATCTAATGTGAAATTTAAAATTGAGATAGTGAAGTATTTGTTGTAATATCAATAGAAGTATTATGAACAAATAAAAAAAACTGAAATGAAATTAAAGGAGAGACCAAGAGAAGGGGCATAGACATGAATAAGATCAAGGGAGAAAAGGTGATCAAATTCTAGGCAATCAGGGTAACAAATAAAATAAAGAATGTAAATTAGTAGGTGAAGTTCAAAGAAAGGAGGGAAAGGGACAAAAGGAAATTACTACAAATTCGTTGGATAATAGGATTCAATAAGTGGCTTAATTTATAGTGATATTCATGGTTACAATTGTCCAAATGTTTTTTTTACTTTGAGGGAATCCTTGACAATATTAGAAGAATAACGAAGAGAATAAGCGAGCATTTTTGCTTCATTAAAATATATAAGGCGCTTACCATTTTTGGAATATTTAGTAATGTAAGAATTTTTAAGGAGATTATGTAAGGTGTTAACAATGCACCCCTTGAGAAGGGTTTTGTACGATTGTATGCCATGGAAAATGTAGGATTAACCACAAGAACACAACATTTTGTAAACTACTAGTTTCTTTGATTTATAAATTATTCACAATAACTAAATGGTATAAAATCCTATCTATTTTTCAAGATCAAGTATATATTGAGATGGATCTACCATTCTTTTAAGAATGTTGACATGGGAGAAATTAAAATTTATATTACCCTTAACATAAAACAATAAAAATTAGTTTTTCTTCATTTGATATAGTAAAGGTTATCATACAAACTTCTATTTTTTCCTCTCTTTTATCCCAATTTGACTCTTGGAATCACCCTCTTCAATTACCTTCATTGATAACCATTCTCCTTAATTACATTTGATAAATTCCTTATTCATTACTCTAAATGACCATTAAATTATATATTGATGGATTTTGGGATGAATTCATATCCTAGGAGATCTCATGACTAAGGAATTAGTAATTCTGAGTTTGTTTGTTGGGTAGCATTGTGAATCCACATGTTAATACCTATTAGTATGAGTTTCCATTCTATGAAATTGGAATTTTTTAGTGACATCACTAACTTTTGTGATGGGAATGTATTTTTTTTTAACATTGTGAACTATATATACTAACCTACATATCCTAATGTAACATACCATGTCTCTAATATACTCTACCCTAAATTAAACCTACCCTAAATTACGATACTATTACTTATCCTTCCTACTGTAATTTACCCTACTCTAAATTTTATTACCTTTGTAGCCTATATTGCTCTCAAATAAAGTAACCCACATCAAATACCCTTATCCCTTCCTGACATATAATAACCTAACCTAGCATACACTAAGCTATCACTACCATAACTACCATAACCCATCATTAGATTAAACAAACATACCATAGTATAGGCTATCCTAGATTACCCAATGTAATCCACCCTACCTTATATCTACATCATACAAACTTAGATATGTCTACCTTATCATTTACTTAATGTTCCCTTTCTATCCTTTAATTAAACTACCTTACCATAACCTATATTACCCTTCAAAATCCTTGTTTACAATACATTTAACTATTTATCCTAGAATATCCTATCCTACAAGAATATGTCCTCTTCTATCAAATTCTACTCTATCCGACCTATCCTAATCTACCCTAACCTAAACTAACATATGCTACCCTAGACCCAATATAGCTTATACGAACATACCCTTTTCTACCATTACCCTATCCTAATGATTATAAACTCACTTGCTCTACCTAACTAAAGTCTACCCAATGATACATTAGGATAAATCTAATCTTCCCTTTCTCAAATTACGATATCATTGACTACCCTATCCTACTTTACCCTTGTTTAATAAGTCATAAACATACTTTTATTTAGACTACCCTTCCCTATTTTAATATATCCTGACCATATCCTAACCTAGAATAATGTATCCTAACCTATATTATCATATAATATAGTAATATAGATACCTTATTATTCGTTTCCCTATGTAAACTATTGAGTTTCTTAACTTTCCCTAATATACCCCATGCTATATATCACATCCTACCTTACTTAGCCTAATTTAAATTAGGAGAGACAACTTAATATACCTTATAGTGATATATGATACCTTACCTAACTTATCCTAGCCTACTACTAACATCTTAGTATTAAATCCATATATTAAATCCTATAACATATCTATCCTACCTATAGTAGCCTACACAAAACTAATATATCCTTTCCTACCCTACATTATCTTAAATTACCATATCGTAATGCATACCACGCTACACATATATATTTACATAATATACTCTATGCTTGACTAACCTATACCACCCATCTTGATATCCACATATTAGGAACTAATACATTGATTAAGATTGTAAAGAATAATATACCCTTACTTGAACTATCCTAGTGTATGTTACCCTATGTTATCTTAACGGACTCTAACCTATTATATTTGACTTAATCCACTAAACTACAATACACTACCATTAAATAACATATACCCTATATACTAGTGTACTTATCCTAATCTATAGTATATTATGTAACCTATATTAACTTACCCTACCATGAATCTAAACTAACCTGCCCTTAAATAATGTACCTTAGCTTGGACTACCCTATCCAATACTAACCTAGTATATCCTAGGATATACATTAGCTTATGTACCTTATCAAAACTAACACTTACACTAAACTATATTGGCATATAATACCATACAGTACTCTACCTAATGTAATAAACTCTACCCTAAACTACTACTACTCTAGCCTAGCATTTCCTAGTGTTCTTAGTGAAATTCAATTTACGATATCCAATCTCGCCTAGATTAACATATATTGAATGTAAATTATGCTTCACTTTACTATCATACCCTATATTGGACTACCCTAACCTAAAAAAAGTTAGCCTTCAATAATTTACCATACCCTACCATAACTTTCCTTACATCATATTCTAATCTATGGTATCATACCTCACCTGCTACCTATCATATTCTAATCTATGAACCTAACTTAGCTTAAATCAACCTAACCTACATTAATTTAGACTACTTAACATAATCTACCTTATTCGTTACAAACATATCCTAGCTTTATATTAAGCCTAGATCCCAAATCCTTAGTCTTAATCTTAAATACGTAATCCTAAATACTAATCCCAAACCAAAGTCCAATCATAATCCTAATATAGAGATCAAATATTAATACTTAATCCTAAATATTAACATATCTTGCAATATTTACACTATATGATCCATTCCTAACCTAATTTATGTCCTACTACTAATCTTTCATACCCTCAAATATAGTACCCTATATTGGAAAACCTAATGAATCATATCCCTAATATACCCCAATGTATACAAAAGTACATTTCTTAACCTATTCTAACATACCCTAACATATCGTACCTAGTCTTATCCACCCTACACTATATTACATCACCCTACCTAGACTTATATAGTGTAGCCTACACTACACCCTAAAATACATTTTCATACTTAACCTAACCTTACCTACTTCCCATTACATTATACTAGGCTACCGTGCCTATCTTAGACTAACTTACTATGCTAACCTACATTTGCCAACTCTACCCTCACCTACCACCAACCTAAACTAAACTAAAATATCACTACCTAATATGTCATACCCAACATAGTATACCCTCCTTGTCCTGACCTACCATGGATTGTTTAACATAGAATAAGCTACTATATTTGATCCTATCTTATCCTATCTTACCCTCTACCTAAACTATCCTACCTATTCTTTACCTAAAATGCATAAGGAAACCAAAACTATACTAATTTACACTATCCTTAGAAATATTATATTACAATACATGAAATTATCATATCCTACCTTAGAGTAACCTACTCTAACCCACCTTATCTTGGACATCTTACACTACCTTACATTAGTTATTCTAATTTCCTTTAAGCTACACTAAGCTATCCCAACCTTACCAATATCATAATTTTTATTCATACATTAATATACTCCAATTATCCAATCCAAACTTCTTGTATCCTACAATATACTTAATTTAAACTACCTTAGTATGCCATCTCTTATTATGATCTAATGATATCCTACTTTATAATATAATATTCCACCTTCCACTAACATATTACATCCCTTCATACTTGGATTAACCGCCTTCGAGAAAATCAAAATACCATGCATAAACTACCATCATTTTCCTACAATAATATATCTAATCCTATCCTACCATATATTACCAATCTTACATAACCTAATCTACTTTATCCAAACACATGATACATAACCTAATCTACCATACCCTAAAATTACCACATGACTTTTATAACTTATTCTACATAGACGTATGCCCTTAACATGACCTACCTATCCCAATATATATTAACAAATTCATCTTCTTCTACCACTAACATAGAATAACCTATCTTATCCTATGTAGCTTAACCTTTATTTAACACTACCTTTCCACTACTATAACTGAGTTTACATAAAACTATCTCCCTATCCGAAGCATGACCTACCTAGCCTAATGTACAATATCCTAGACTAAGTTCCCCTACTTAACATAATATAACCTACTATATATATGACCACTACCTATAAACATTGAACAACTGTATGCTAACTTAGCTTCATTTACCACCACACTAGCCTAGATTTCCTTCGACTAGACTATGTCATACACTAAATTAATGCACCATAATCTACCCACCACACTCTCCATCTCACTAGCATGTCATAGCCTATACTAACTTATCTATCCTTAACCTATAATGCCTATCTTAGCCTTCTCTTTCATAAATAAACCTAGGTTGAGCAACCAAATCCACCCCACCCTACCTTAACCTAGTCTAATATACTCATTCCTAGAATAAATAATACCCTAACACTACTCTAGAGTAGTCTACATAGGCTTATCTCTCTAACCTTGACATGGCCTAACTATCCTAATATAACATATATTACACTAGACTAACCTACTTAGCCTTATCACCATACCTTATTCCACCACTATATTACCCTAAAGTTCCCTAGCATAGCCCACTTAGGTTAATTTACCATAACTTACTTAACCTAATATGCCATTTCCTTATCATTAAGTACTTTAACCAACCTACTCTAATATACCATACTCTAGACGAATATACCCTACCTACCTAGTGTAATGTCCCTCTTATACCTTTAAGCCAATATGTGCGAAGAAGGGAAAATTATTATTTTTTTATTTATTTTATTTTACTGCTACTACAAAAGAGAGTCAATCCCGTTAGCGGCAAATTTACATGGAAATCCATATAAACATGTCCCACCATAAATTCGGGAATGTCAAAACCACCTGTATTGTAAAAATGTTAGTTCGACAATTTTTCTCTAATGTGAACTTCAATGGAAATTCCCGAAGGTATTACTCACATCCACAAACATTGCAACATCATAACGATCTAAAAATGAGTTAGTATGCATACAATGGAACAATTTAATAACAATAACATTCTTTGCCTCTTTTTCCTTTAGGGTACTACAATTTGTTTGCCCAGCATGATCATATGAACATAATAACATGAAGGAAACAAAACATTTAGACACAATGCATAGAGATGGCAACAAAACATCATGAGGCGAAAGCAAAAAAGAGACACGGGGTACGTCGTTCACCTCATCCACGAGGATACGTCCACCAAAATTTAGGCATCCCTCTTTATTCATAAAATAATCACCATTCAAGGTGTACAATCTACATCCTAACTGATGTATCATCAGCTCCTCATACAAAAATAGGAAACCTCATCCTGAGGCCCATAGCATAGACATCTTTGGATAAGCTCCTAGATCAGGCACAGCCTCCATTCTAGAGTTTATTAAGGCATCAATTAATTACATGTCAATACCAATACACGGGTCTTTTCCATCGTGAGGATTAGACGATATTCCAAAAGTTTGGAAGCCATAAATTAATTTGCAATGATCTCCAGATCAAAGTATATACAAGTTTCATCCTTAAATTCTTTTATCAACCAATAAATGGTGCTGTAGATCTAAGTTCTTTTATCAAGCATTACCTTTATATTGTAAATCCAATAGTATATCTGAGTGCTGTAATCAATTAGCACCTGTATGCCATAAATCCAATCATAGTAAAAAAGAAGGGATCAAGGGTTGATTCCCCAAAAGAGAATTTCCCAGCATAAATGGGAACACACCCTCTATAAATAAATATGCAGTCAAAATGTCAAAAGTTTCAAGGATTAATTTCTCTAAAAGTGAGGTTGCCCTTCCCAAAAGGAACCAACATTCTGTAATTAAATAAGCGATGACCATAAAAAGTAGCCCATGAATCGATCCTCCAAAGGGACATATCCCAACAGAAGGAAACTACACGATCTGCAATTTAAAATAGGCAATGGATCATATAAAAAGTTTCAAGGGTCGATCCTCTGAAAAAGGATATCACCCAATAAAAGGAAATTCATACTCAGCAACAAAATCCAGGTTCATTTCCAAAACAAACGCATGACAGTCTCACATCTAAAATGATCGTATCAAAACGCTTTCAACGATATAAGATATCATCTCTGAATTTAATAGGTCAAAGTTTTTCACCACTTAATCGATCTTCAACCTAATTTATCAAATCAAAGCATAAAAATATATTTACAGATTTTAGGAATCATGAGCCATGCTTCAAATTCCAGCACTCATATTATGTAAACGCGGCATCAGGGTATGTAATCAACCCAACGTTGTTAGTATAAAACCATGCAATAATTGGGGATCATGTTTAATAACCCAAGCCCAACGCCAGAAGTATGCAAACGCTGCATTATGCAGCAAATACACAAATTCACCAGAACTCTAGCAACACAGGTATAAACCATATCCTAGATCTTTAGCACAACGCGGGAATACACCGGGTCAAAACGCAGGTGCAAACAAATATTCCAGGTACACAAAACTAAACCTTAAAGCAGGAAAAGGAGGATATTCGCTATTCTCACCCAATGTGTAACCATCAAAATTGGCTCGGTTCGCTGGGCGATGGAAACAAAACCAACATTCCTTGAATTTAACAAGTCGTTCCCTATTCCAAAAGGAGATCGTGGTCTACCAGAGGTCGCATGACTTTACTTTTAAACTCCATAGTATATAGCCCGGAAACCCTAAAGATTTTAATTATCAAGTCGATTTTCCTATGCTTGCAATATCTAAAGCACAGACGCTGGATACAGAGTTTTGTCAAACATTCAACGCAAAATGGGAATGCACTACCAGAAGAGGTGTGAGGTATGATCTCCATCGTATTGACACCAGAAGAGGGTATATATATATAATATCATATCTGCTGATGCCAAAATAGGTTTGCTAATCACAGGAAGAGGGTAAATGGATATATATATATATATATAACTATACTCATATCAGAGATGAAACTCATAAAATGTATTGACCACTACAAAGATACAGTGGACTCAGATATACAGGTCTCACGCAGGGATATTGACCAAACCTAGCACAAAAATCCATGATAGCTACGAGGGTGTGGTTGTGAGATCTAATATTTGGATTCCAAACTATTATCAACTAGTAGGGTTACTTAGAATCTTATTCAACCATAAATCAATCCTTGATTATTCTCAAACGTAGATGCATAGAAGATCTATTCAGGTTAAATTCACAAACCTTTCCAATCCATCAAGATCACCCTAGACCTAGAAGAAAACAAACCATAGAAAGAAGCTGTACTCACAGCTTATGCTTCGACTGTTTGCTATCCCGTAGACTCAGCCTCTTGAGAAATCCCAATCTGTCTAGCATGTGATGTTGATCGGTAGAGATAAAAATGTTCACCCCATTCACCATATCGCTATATATCTTGTTCAGTATGATGCATTTTTCTTTCTATCGAGTCTGGACCCTCTCATCCTCACCTGCCCTAGCAGGTTTCCGCCATTAGTGCTTTTGGATTCCCATAACTCCCATTTGTTCAGTCTAGGTGAGTAATCAATGCCTGAAATTGGCGACCTAAAAAAAATGGGGCCTTCACGAGCAACGTAAATTAGCTAAAAAGGAATCAACAATAATGCCTCCTTAATATTTGACCCAAGTCCAGGCATTTTTCGATAACGCCTTCACATTTAATTTCTTATAATCCGGGCTGGAATAAATTTCCTAATGTTTTTTCTGGAGAGTTCTAAGAAACATTCGTTCCAACATTAAAAGCATAATTCCTAGGGTAAATTTACTAATTCGTTCAAGTCAGAGTATTAGTATAAGCATACCCAGTAGCAGCACTAATTCCCAGCAGTTCAAACAGGATTATTCCCGGCATAACCAGTCCAAGCGTAACTGTTCCCACGATAAATTCTCAAACGTGTGTAGATGGGGTGTTTACTATAAATTCATGGTTTGTGGGCCTGTATTGGGGTATAATGGTTCCACCGTGGCCTATTTTGTGCATTTTCTCTAGTATGTTATCAAAATCCTCCCCATCGTTCCATCGGC
>LPNX010474948.1:0-14672 GCA_001517045.1 Pseudotsuga menziesii
ATAGTTATAGTTATTATTCGTTCTTTGTGCACAATGGTGTTTGTTTCAGCTGAGAATTTTTAGGTGGTGAAAATTATTTAATTGTGAAATAATTTTTCATTTGTGCTTTATATTGATACACCCCCCCTCCTCTCTAACAATTGGTATCAAAGCGGGTGTATTCAGTGACATATTAACATCTAGAAGATATATTCTTGCACATAAATGAAAAAAAAAATGCTCCTTATGACCATGGAGAATGTTTGTAAAAATGAAGAATTAGGAGACAAAAAACTGGTTAAAGTAGACTTTGAAGGAGAACTAATCAATGCTTTGGAAGAATTAGAGAAATATAGGAAGAAAAATAAATTTTTGAAGGAGAAACTTTCAAAGCATAAAGAACAAGTTGAGAAAATAAGAAAGTAAAAAATGGATATGGTGGAACCACTAACACACAAAGAGGAAAGGGTGAAAAATTGGAAATTGAAATTACTTACCTAAAAGGAGAACTAAACAAAGTGAATGATCAGTTGAACCTCTAGCAAAAGTCTGGAAAGAATATTTGGACTCCAAAAGGAACTATTAAATATCAAATACAAAAGATGGGAAAGACGGGATTAGATTACATAGATTCAAAGAACAGAAGCTATGCATATGCAGTCAAGGATATTATGTCGAGAGGAGACTAAAATTGTGAAAGGAGGATGATGTCCCTCCCTCAGAACATCATCCCTACACAATCAGAAAGTTCTCGCTTCAAAAGGTACCAAACACTTTTCATAGGAAACTATTTTTTTATTTAATAATTTTGGTCACAAAGCAGTTGACTGCAAAGCACATTTGAAGAACTATCCCGAAGAGAATAGATCCTCCTATAGGAGGAATGAAATTGAAAACGGGCAAGAAACCCCAAAATAAAATTTAAACCCCTTCAGTCCTTTAAGTACAGACTGTGAATGTAAAAAATGTGAAAATCACAGAAATATTACCCAGGATTGTGGAAATCAATCTTCATTGATCAGAACATTTGAAAATAGTCCTCTTAAAGAAAACTCTAGAAAAATATGGAAGAAAAAGTATGATCGATTGATTCATGAAGGGTGCATCCTAGCACTACATGTGTAGAACAAAAAGGGTCAATGGTATATTGACAGTTGATGTTCCAAAGACATGACAAGAGATAAAGATTTTTTTTTGAATTTCAAAGAAGAAAAGGGAGGAAATGTATACTTTGGAGACAATGGATTGGCCAAATTATTGGTAAGGGCATGGTTTGTCATGGAAACCAAAAAAATAAAGTAGACAATGTCTTGTTAGTTGAGAATATGAAGCATAATCTCCTGAGTGTGAATCACATATGTGGCCAAGGACATACTCTCACCTATGATTTAGAGAAATGAAAAATTAATGATAAAGATACAGGTAGTTCAGTAGCAACTACAACTAGAACCTCAAACAATGTCTATATATTATATGAAAAAGAAGCAAAATTTTCTCTAGGGAAAATAGATGAAAGTTTGGTTTAGCACGGATGAATAGGACATATAAATTCAATAATCTTGTCAATATTAGTAAACAACAGGCTGTGAGGTATATCAAAAGGATTACAAATCTTATACAATCGGTCTGTAAACATTGTCAACATGGAATACAAACAAGAGTAAGCTTTAAGACAAAGGAGTATACTACAAAAAATCCACCAGAGTTAGTATGGATCTATGTGGTCCCACAATAACCAAAGGACTAAATGGTGAGTATTATTTTATGTTGTTCATGATGAATTCACATGAATGACATGGGTTTTATCCCTCAAGATAAAATCAGAAACTTTTGAATGCTTTAAATCCTTTAGAAATTTGTTGAGAACGAAAATAATCTAAGAATTAAATGCCTAAGATCAGATAATGGTGGAGAATACACATCGAATGAGTTTGAGGATTTCTGTGAAAAAAATGGAATCAAGAGACTATTCTCAACATCCATAACACCACAAGAAAATGGAGTAGCTGAAAGGGAAAATAGAAATGTGTAAGAAATGGCCATAACCATGCTAAATGACTCCAATCTATCTAACACTTTTTGGACACAGGTTATTCATATTGGTGTTCACATTTCAAACAGAGCACAAATCAGAACTTGGAGCAACATGACTCCACATGAACTTTGGAAAGGAAGACCGGCTACAATAAAAAATTTCTGGATTTTTGGAAGTAAATGCGACATAAGAAGAAATGATGAGAACCTTGGAAAATTTGATTCAAGATTTGATGAAGGAAATTTTTTGGGACATGTGACTAGAATAAAGGCGAACAAATGTTAAAATATAATGTTGAATAAGATAGTTGAAATCCTAAACGTAATAATAGATGAAGAGTTCAAATACAGAAATAACAAATGATGATGAAAAACCTATGCTTGAACAACCCACAAAATTTATACAGGGTTAAGAAAGGGCAACAAAATAAAACTCCCTCAAGGTTCTTTCAAAATAATCATTCAGAAGATCTGATCACAGGAGATAAAAATGTTGGAGACGGATGGCATCGAATAAGTTCATTTCTCCCTCTTATCTCAAGTAGAACCAAATTGTTTTAATGAAGATAAAATTGATGAGCATTGGATCAAGGATATGGAAGAAGAATTGAATCAAATTAAGAAGAATCAAACTTGGGAACTTGTTCCAAGACCCAAATACAAAAAAGTTATAGAAACAAATGGGTTTTTAGAAACAAACTAAATGAGGAAGACCAAGTTCTCAGGAACAAGGAAAGGTTAGAATGCAAAGGATATGCATAGGTTGAAGGAATAGACTTTGAGGAAACCTTTGCTCCAGTAGCTCGACTGGAAGTGATCATAATGTTTTTATCCTAAGCATGTTCCAAGAACATCACGGTGTATCGAACGGACATAAAATCAGCCTTCCTAAATGGATAATTAGAAGAATAAGTATGCGTAAAATAGTGGGAAGGGTTCACTTCCTCGGATAATAAAGATTATGTCTACAAATTGAAAAAGGAATTATATGGACTGAAGTAGGCATGGAGAGCTTGATATTCAAGGTTAGACAGATATATGCAACAACAAGGATTCAAAAATGGTCATGTAGATATCAATTTGTACTTAAAAGTTGAGGATGGAAACCTGACTATAATCGAGTTCTATGTGGATGGTATCATTTTTGGAAGTAGTAATGACAACCTTAGCCAAGATTTTTTCCTCGGGAGAATTATTCTTTTTCTTGGGGCTACAAATATCTCAATTGAAGAATGGAATTTTCATCTCTCAAACCAAGTATGTAAAATAAATACTAAAGAAATTCAACATGGAAGACTGCAAACCGGTATGTACTCCGATGATTACTAGATGCAAATTGAGAAAAGAAGATGAAGAAAATGAAGTAAATCAAAATATCTATTAGTCAATGATTGGGAGATTGTTATATATGATAATCTCAAGACCAGATATAATGCAGGTTGTAGGACTAGTTGTAAGATTTCAAGCTACACCCAAAGAAACTCATGTCCACGCAGTGAAGAGAATTTTCAGATATCTAAAAGGAACCTTGGATCTTGGATTATGGTATCTGCATAGTGACAACTTTACATTGGAAGCATACACATATGTAAATTGGGAAGGAAACATTGATGATAGAAAGAGCACAAGTGGAGTCCCTTTCTTCTTAGGAAAGTGCTTATTTTCCTAGCTAACTAAGAAACAATCCTCAGTGTCCTTATCTACTGTAGAGGTAGAATACATTGTTGAAGTAGCATGTTGTGCACAAGTCCTCTGGATGAGGAAAAATTTGAAAGATGTTCAAGTAGAGTATGATCATCCCATATCAATATTTTGTGAAAACACAAGTGCAATCAGTATCTCAAAAAATCCGGTAACACATTCTAAAAGAAAACACATTCCCATAAAATATCATTGTGTAAGAGAACATGTTGCGAAAATTATAGTCAAGTTGGAGTATGTGGATATGAAGGAATAGATTGTAGAATTTTTCACAAAGCCACTTCCTAGAGAAACTTTCGAGTATCTAAGAGGGAAACTAGAAATAGTTTTTGCTCCAAAATAAGCACTGACAACGCAGAATGGAACAGTTAAGTGTATCTATCGCAGAGATGGATTATGTGTGACCTGGCACACCAAAAGAAAGATAGATATAATAATGAGCGCGAAGCTACAGGGAGTTAATGAACCTACAGAAGGAGAATAAATGGAATTGAAGATGGATCTACAGAAAACAACTAAGAAAAGAATCAAAGGCATAATTACAGAGGAATCCTTTTGCGCATTGTAGAGGTGCTCACTTTCAGGGGGATCTTATGGTAAGTTTGTGTTGTAATAAGGCGGTGTTGAAATAAATACCAAATTGTGATATTGTTGAACATGTGTTGTCATAGATGTCAAAGGACAAAATGTTGAACTAAGAAAATAATCAAAAGCATAATAACAAGGGGAGCCTTATGTGCATTGTAGAAGAGCTCACTTTCAGGGGGATCTTATGGTAAGTTTGTGTTGTGATAAGGTGGTGTTAACATCAATGCCAAAGGGAGAGATTTTTGAACATGTGTTTTCATTGATTTCAATGGACAAAATGTTGAACCCAAGTGCTATTATTGATGCCAAAAGAAAATGAAGGGTTCCTCAAAATCCAGTTTGAAGAAATACATAAGTTCATAGAGTGCAAAGATCACAATATGACATGGGTCATATGTGCACATATAACAACTTTGAAATAAGAATATAATGTGCATGAACATTGATTTGGTACATGAATTATGAAGAAGAATATGAGATACGAACTTGTGTGTAAAATCCCCACAAAGAAAATGGCATATGAGCGCCAAACCCCACAAAGATAAATTATGATAAGTGGCACGTTGAAATAGATGACAACTTGATCAATGCGCAAACAAGTGGTGGCATTATTCAAGTAAAAGGACCTTCAACCAGTGGACACATCTCTTCCTCAAATTTGGTAATCAAGTAATGCATCATCTAAAGGAAGGATCTATTGAATCTTCCTCAAATATGGTACTCAATTAACACACTATCTCGAGGAAGAATGGACCAACCCTTCCTCAAATATGGTACTCGGATAACGCATCATCTAAAGGAAGGATCGGACAACCCTTCCTAAAAAATGGTACTTGGGTAACACATTATCTAGAGGAAGGATTGATTAATCCATGTTGAAATATGGTACTCAAGTAATGAAAAATCTATAGGAAGAATAGGACCTTTCCTCAAATTTTGTAGTCATGTAATGCATCATCAAAAGGAAGGATTAGCGAACCCTTCGTCAAATGATCCAACCCTTTGCCAAATATGGCCTTGTGGCCATGCATCATCTAGAGGAAGGATCAATTAACCATTTTTTAAAATATGGTACTAAGGAAACGAATCATCGATGGGAAGGATCAATCGATCCTTCCTCAATTATGGTACTCACTTTATGTTAAATTTGAGCATATAGATCTGTAGACAAACACACAACTCACAAAGAATATCTCACAATTTACTCAGCCATTGAAGAATGAAATAGTGCAAAAGGCTTGCAGCTGTGAATGCTTTCATTAATAAAAAAAGTAATCTGGATGGACTCCCGATTTAGACATAACTCTTGATTTAGACATATGACCAAATTTGGACAAGGGAGGATTAATAATCCTAACAGCCCCCCTGAATGCTAACTTGGACAAACTTTGGGCCCTGGTAACTAAGACCAAAGGTCACCCATTACATCAAGTAAAGTAACTGCTCAAAAATAAGGTGCTTGGGGAAAAACCACATGGGAAAAAACCCCCCTTCTAATTAAGTAGGTAGAATCAGGATCAATCTGGTTCTTCTGTGCACAGGTATCCTGGGGCTTGGAATGTGAACCTATCCATCATATGTTTGGAGGAATCTTCCTCTTTGGAAGAATAATGATATGCTCAACTAAATCAGAAATATAGACAGCTGCCGGATGAAGACTGGACCCATGTAGAGCAACTGAAGTCAACTGAAAAGTGAGGAAAGGTTCTTGAGAATTCAGAGAATGTGAAGAACACTCAAGAAACTGATATGTTGCAGCCATGAACAGCAAACCATGAGTGGTAAGAACATCCCCAAGTGTTCGGAGCAGGTGTCCAGGCGGATGCAGAAAATCTTCCTCTTTACTAGTTCTGTGAGAAGATGAGCATGTGATCAATGGTAGAGAAGCACTGGGACTGTTGAGAGCGAATGCTGGAGCTCCATAGTATAATATAGCTTCTGAAATATATAATGAACCACATAATAAAATATCAGCAACCTCATATGAGGAAACTAACACCAAATCCCCATCAGTAGTTTTGAAGAGAAAGTGCGGTACTTGATTTTTCACACCGGAATTGGTGAGAGCAGCTACAAGCATGACTGAATGCTTTTGAATTTTAAAATATGAACCAAATAATATCAGATCAGAAATTAAATCAGATCTAAATAGGTTCAAAACAGATCCAAAAACGTGAAATGGAATCAAATCCCCAGCAGCAGTTTTGTAGGAGACTTGCGGTACTTGTTTCTTCTCACCGTTGATGAGAACAGCTACAAGCGGTACTGAAAGATTATGAATTTGATATATTAAACCAAGCAATATCAGATCAGATATAAATAAGATCATATCAGATCCAATAAGGTTAATATCAGATTCAAATAAATGGTTAACCGTGACGGTCGATGCACAAATTTCTTCTTCTTCAAAATTCTGAATTTTGGTGCATGCAATCCTGCAGGAGTTTGCTGGAAAAACTAGATCATAGGGAGCGAATGGATCACTCTCGTAATTTGATATTCCTTCCAAAATATCCAAGGTATCACATATTTGCACACCAGCAGCAACATTAGAGGGAGAAAAATAAAATTTCTCTTCACTTTCGGAAGCAATTACTAGTAAATTTTGCACAGAATTTAAAGGAAAATCACTGGTGAATGTTTGCATGGAAGTGCAGCAGAATTTTTCTTCAATATCAGAGATTCGAATTTCTTCTTCTGTTTCAGCAATATGAGAAGATGAGATATCAGAGATCTCATGAACTTCCGGAGCATCAGGAGAAGGAGTCACCGCATGGAAACTGTCTTCAATTCGAATTGACTGTGTAGAAGCTTCTGCTTCTTCTTTATCTTGAACAAATTCATCAGAGAGAGTGGAGGCTGATATTTTTGGATCAAGGATGCTTATGGTGCTGGATGTGCTCTCCAAAGTGCTATTATGATCCTCATAAATAATTCCAAAGGTTCTATCCAATATTGTCCAGAGTTCCTTCGGGTCTTCAATAGATCTAATGAGGTAGCGCAAGCTAGGAGAAGGACCCGTTGCTATTGTTCCAAAAGATCCATCACTTTTATTCAGCCAATTAATCTTGCTAAAACACTCTTTACCGAGTCCAATAGACACTCGAGAGAGACCTTGTCTCATCAAAGATGAAATCATTTCGAAGTTGTACCTGCAAAACAAAAAAAATGATCCAGTAGGAGATATGAGGAGGAGAAGTGCCTTGTCCATCGAGGCTCTGATACCATGTTAAATTTGAGCATATAGATCTGTAAACAAACACACAACTCACAAAGAATATCTCACAATTTACTCAGCCATTGAAGAATGAAACAGTGCAAAAGGCTTGCAGCTGTGAATGCTTTCATTAATCAAAAAAGTAATTTGGATGGACTCCCGATTTAGACATGACTCCTGATTTAGACATATGACCAAATTTGGACAAGGGAGGATTAATAATCCTAACACTTTAGACATTTTCCCTCAAGATATTCTCAAGGATGTTGAGCAAGTGAAAACCTAAAGACAAGCATAGCGAGCTGAGAAGTTCCATGGGAATCAACTCCCAGACCAATTTTTTCCTATTGATGTTGTGCGATATGAGTATTACAAGGAATGTTCACTATTTTTATGATCCAAAGACCAGAAATAGTGAAATGATGAGCAAAATGGTGTTAAGTGGAGCCATAATAATACCTTTGTCTAAGCAACTTTGTTACTCTTCATAACCATGATCTCAATTAAATGTGGAGTGTTCCCTCTACATCCAAGATGTTTCCATTAGAAATCCTTGCGTTTCTGGTATGGCATTTTGATAGGATCTCATGTGCGTTGTCAAGGGATGTGACTCCGTGCAAGTATACTTAATCTTCGGTGTTAAATTTGGCATACTCCAAATGAATCAAAATATTCATGTTCAATTTGGGAAGAGATTGTGAATTCAATAAATTTGTGAATAGATAAGCTACTTTCATTTAATCATCTATTAGATAATCGAAAGAAAAGAGATATTGTGCCATGTATTTTATGCATCAAGATCACATATTTGATCAAGTCCTGTGTCGATGGAGCACTGACACATAAAACTTTGGAATAGGTGGTTTGATATTATTTGGAGAAATCCCATTGACAAAAAAATGAATGAAATGGTTACAATTAGTCCCTTAAAAAACATATTAATCATGGAATAATTCATTAACTTTGATTATTTTATTAAACATTGATTAAAATTAATTGTTTCCATAAATTAAATTATGCTTTTTTATTGTAAATGAAATTAATTTTGTTTTTTGTCAATTTGTGGAATGTACATTGGATGTGGATCTACTTTTCAATGGATTGAAAGTTGTTGAAGCAATAGTTTTTCCCGATTGAAAACAATTGCACAATAGTGGCATAAAGTGTGAATGTGTAGTATTAAATGTTACTAAGATATTGAATGGATATATTCAATTGCCACATGCATTATTCAGTGTAGATACTTTGTTAGAATCAAAGAGATATTTTATTGGATGGGATGTTATAATACATTTCTAAGCACTTTGAGCCTTCTGCAATGCAAGTTGGGATAAATGAGAAAATATTGTTGGAATGAACATTCAAAATTTTAAAAAATAGACAAAACATGGTTTTCATTTCTTCTAAGAAAGATTGAGTTGTTGCATAGATGATCAGGTAAACAAGATTCTGTTTCCAAAGGATTTGTAACAAATGTTGATGAACATGATTCAGTTGAAGGGGGGCTTATCGTACCTTTTTCATTTGGTGTCCTAGTGAAAGAACTAGTGTTTTCTTGTTCTACTTATTCTTCAGAGTTAAATATTAGCATCCTTGTATATTGGCTAATAAAAAGCATAAAGGACTCGAATATTGGTTCAAAACTGTGTGTTGGAAAAAACTTATCAATCTCAATGTTTAGAGAGACAACCCAATCAGAATCAAAATATTAACTCTATGAGGGAAAAGGTAAATTTAATTCAGTAGTGTTCATTAAAGCCAAATTATATTGCTACTGGAATTGTTTCAAATGTTTTAGAAAAGGATGTGGTGCATTTTGAGCCAATGGATGGTAATGAATTTGGAGTTTTAATTAATATTTTTTTTGCACTTATGATAAGTGTGGTGTCACTAAAGGTCCTCTCATTAGATGGCCTGCAAATTATTTGTTTAGCCTTGATAATGCCCCTTTAGGTGTAATATTAATTAAACATGGAGAAGATAAAATGGTTAGGTTTTGGGAGGCATTTGAGGCATGTCCTTTGCAGATGGCACTCCTACCTATTTATAATGATGAATATGATAGTATAAAACTTTCTTTCTGCATCAAGGCCATATTATTATGTCCTCGACAAGGGGATATATATGAATCGCTCAGGGCAATTATTTGGAGTAATTTGTAGTAAATTTAACAAAAACTTAAAATTTTTGCTATACTTTGTATCAATTTATTTTGGGGAATTATTTAAATTTTTATTTATCTTGCTTGGTTTATATAGGTGACGTAGGCTTGAGACTTTGTGCCCCAAGACCCCGCGACGAGCTTGCGTAAGCATAAAATTATCATTTTGTGCTAGACATCCTACCCTTTGTGGACGCAAATAGGGTGAGCAAACTATGTTAATTGTTTTTACAAGGTGGAATTGCAGTGGCCATGAATTGACATTCAATGTCTGACAAGATAATTAAAATAACAACTTCTTAAATTATTAATATTTACTCTTCCAAGTTAAATTTAACTTGGATGATTATTAAAAAATCCTATAAATATGCAATTTCTTGCCCTCTCAACTCTCTCAAACCCCTTACTCTTTCATCTTGAGAACACATGAACTCCCTCGAGGCACGTTTCCACACCATCAACGAGACTTCTCAAAGCAAATTCACTATGTGGTCACAAGGTTCTAGGAGCTTGAATGGTAAGAATTCGGCAGACTAAGTGCTTAATGCCGTCAGACTCATACTCTATGACTCCAACTTGAATGACGTGCTTGCCATGAGAGTATGGGCATCAGCTCGTTGTCTTGGTCTACCTTGAAAGCAGCGCTAAATTTGACAGGATTGATATAAGTTGTTAAACATATTGAGATTTAGTTTACAAGAAATTTAGTGGAAGTTCACCGTGTTCAATTCTCAGTGCAACCAATTTTCTTATCTATCTTAAAACTAACACGTTTCAAACCTTAATGCCACGCTGCCCAAAAACCTATGGGTGTTTTAGATTCAGCTCTGGGTTAAAAATGGTCGTTTCACTCTGCCCTAGGACTAATGAATGAGTTTCAAATTCTTAAGCCTCTTGAAAGAAATCTGGCATAGATAGTGGAGATGACAACATGTTGGATGTCATGCTGATTTGGGGTTCTGCATTACACTGTAACTATTCCCAACACAACTTGAAAAAAATTGATAAAATTTATTTGGATTTTAAAACTAGGCACAATTCTCGGCCACATTTAGCCATCCTCCCATTTATTTTATTCTCTCTCCACCATTTTCCACATGCATTGTCTCTATATATCCGTCAAATTTCGTGATTGAGAAAAAGACATGAGAAGAGAAAAAGAACAAAAAGTGGCATCGTATTGAGCGCTCTCATGGAAAATTTCTAAGACGCTTATGTTTTCCAGAAAATACGAAAGCTACGATGGTAAGCAAAGTCCTCGCTATCACGGTTCCCAAGCAGCCTCATCCTAAAATTGAAGTTAGAGCCATTGAAATCTTTGGTTAATTTGAAGAGAAATTGTTTGGATGTGGCGGTTGATTTACCCTATAGTTTGTGATTGTCTCATTTTTTGTGTTTTCGAGGGTTTGGTTTTGTCAAGGTTTATGTGTTTTCCAGGGTTTTGTTGTTAAAGTCATAGTCTCGCACTGTTGTTTATTTTTGGTCCAAACAAATAAATGGTAGTGACTATATTTTCATAGAATTGAAGTAATTAAATAGAGAGTCGTTTTAGCCTCCCAATCAGTTGTGTTTCTTCTTCCTTTCTGTGAAATTACTCTGGTAAAGATTGTGGAATTACTCTAGTTTTGTCTGGATTGCAAACTATAGCAAAGTATATATGCAGGTTTAAGGTTTTCACTTTTTTTTTTGGGTTAAATTCTCTAACAATGAAATGCGGCGTGACAACAAATGTGATCAAGCGAAATCATTATTTTTTTAATTAATATTGAATTATATATATATCATGAATTTGTGAAGTTATGATATCGGCTAAAGAAGAATGAATTTATAAAATAAAAGAATGTTTGAATTTTATATTTTAGAAAATTTCCAATATTTTATTACGAAATTTGTTTAAATTCTTATATGTATAATTTTATTTTTTTGGTCGTGGGTAGAAATATTATATAAATTCATACCACCTAAACCATATATCGTGATTCAGGATTAACTATTTGTTAAGAATTTGATTTCAAACATATATTTGCATTTTTGTGGGTTCACTCATATAAACTGATGTAGTGCAGTGGTTAGGACGATATATCGTGCTATAGAATATGTATATTGAAAATTAAACCTCAATCTTTATGTTAGAATATTTATATTGAAAATTCAACCTCAACCGGTGTTTGTATTTCTAAAGTATGTGTTTCTTGAATGTGAGGAGGAGTATTTTTTCTTAGTGACACATTTAATTTGATTTAAAGACAGTTAACAACTCATTAATTTAGGTATACATGGTAGGGAACATGACGGAATGTGTTTCACTGAATATATAATTCGTTTTGCATTTTGCATTTAAATTAGAGGATATTTTTTTTTTCTTAATACATATCTCATAAAGATTTATTTGATAAACATTGTGAGTATTTTTTCCCACTGCTTCTTGTTGCTATTTGTGGCATTTTTTCCTTGTCCATTTGATGGATTGTGCCCATAGTTTCTTTGGACTAGCATTTCCTTTGGTTTAGCTTTGTTGATTTCTAGTCTCTTTTTGCGTTTATGTATGGCATTCAGGCGTTTTGAACCAACACATTTGGATATTTTTTAATAGAATATAGTCCTTTTTTATGAAAAAAAATGAAGATAAAAAGTATTATCTTTACATCTTATTTTACCAATCTGGTGGAGGAAAAAAATAAAAATCACCCTGTAGATACCACACTTCAAATTAAATTTTGCATTCAAGGGAACAAAAGAAAGCTATTGTTAAAGCCCGAGAATAAAAAACCTTTACGCTCATAATCTTTTTGAAGGGATTATTTCAGTAAATGGCCCACAATAAACTAAAACGATTTTGCAATGTATGTGCAATTTTCAAAGGTTTCGTAATGAGACAACATGAAATTTTCATATAATCTACTTTTATTTGACTTTTGATTTTCATGTTTGATTGGTATATTTTTGAAATTACATTTATAATCATGTTGTAATGTATTAAAGTTTTACATTGATAAATTGCATTTAGAAATTTTTTAATGCATTAAAGCCTGCATTGATAAATTTCATTTAGATTTTTTTTATAATGTATTAATTAAAATGCATTTAAATATTATGATAACATGTATATCTATAATATTTATTTGAGTTAGATGAAATGGGTTTAATTAAACATGCATATTCATAAAATTTATTTGAGTTAGATGAAATGGGTGTAACATGGGCTGAATACAACAAAAACAAAAAAATGAGATTACTTAGACATGTTTTGAGAATAGGGAAAAAGAAAAAAAGGATGATGAAAGGAACTAGGGCAAAGTGATGTGACATTTAGAATGAGATATCATGTTACAGAAAAAAGAAGGATTAAAAATATAGAGTTGATTAAGCTATTTATGGATATATGTTAATGCCAATAATTAAACTAAGCTTAACAATAAAAATGAAAAAACAACAAATTATTAGGGTAATTTAGTCAATCATTTGGAGATTTAATTAACCTACTTTTTTAAGACTAAAAGAAGGGAGAATGAAATACCAAACCCTAAAAGTGTTGTTGTTATAGGTGTTAAAGTAGCTTGGATTGGAGAGTATTTACCTCAATCAAATGAACATGCAAATGTTCTTACACCTTACTCCAAAAATAGACTTGATCTTGATTTCCATTCAAATTTAAAATAACACACTATATTTACCATGTAAAATAATAAAACAATGAAGTGTTGGATGGTGATCCAAGGCACTTTGAAAATGTGCTAACTCCTTTCTTATTGCTATGTTGGAACCTTGAGGTGAAAGAACCAAATTTTCAATGGTGGGAGAGGGGATAAAGGAAATGGACATGACATATGACATGTCTTCAAAGAAGAAACCATGGTTATTCTCTATGCTAATCACTCGTCGCTTAATTAATTAGATGCAAAACTGATTCTTTTGCCAACTTTCCTTTATTTTCTTGAACTTCTTGAAGAGTTGAACCACTTTGAGAACGATATTAATGTCGAGAGATCTTTTAATCATCTGCAAGGCTCAACATCCCTCTCAACAATGTTGAACTTGAGAATGACTTTGACCTTGATAGGTTGCTAATTAACGACATTCTCGACTATGAACCCACAACCTCTGGCATAGAAACCTTATCTTGCTCTTTGCTTGAGTGTATTTTCAATCCCACTTTGTGCTATTTGAATTCTGGCTTTTACACTAAGGACCATTCATACGGCTTCGACGTCGAGTTTCAAATGCGAAGCAAGATTTCGATGCCAGTGCAATTGTAGCATCCCTCGCCACCTCAACCCAAAACTCACAGTGAAAGTACACATCACTGTATGTACTGACTCTAAAACTCCATCAAGCTGTGAATATAATTAGTAGGGATTAAAGACTGAAAGCTTCGAACGACAAGAAACATACAGTGTAAGTGAACTGCATTGTAAGTATGTATTCTGACTTATTAAAAAGGCTCTAGATGCAGTCGATAGACTCAGGAGACTAAAAGTGACTCGAAAAATAAAGATTGGGGACGAATCCATCGAGGGGAAAGGTTAAGACATAACAAAACCTTGGGAACCCATTAATAAGGACCGAGTGCCATCATGAGGCCTTCGATGACAGAAGAAAGTGAGTTTGCTTATTATTTAAATTATGCATATGATCTCTATACAAAAAGGAGAACCGATAAGCAGGAGGAAAACTATTTAACACTGGGGAGAACACGCAATTGTTACTACCTTTATGTCTTTGTGCTTGATACTCTTTTTCCCTAATAGATCATATTCTATGAATGCAATAAAAGTTTTCCAGTTTTAAAAGAATAAGGGATAAAATAGAAGCGAGCTTTAAGAAGATTATTACTAAGCATATTCTTTTAAATGTACTGGGAAAAGTAAACTAGGGACTTGTTTAGTCAATACCCTTTACCAATTAAAACAAATTTTGGTGTGCCAATCATTAATCCACGCACTCTCTTTTCAAGGGGAATAAAGGCATGGGTTATTGTGATATATATATATA
>LPNX010474948.1:14725-25053 GCA_001517045.1 Pseudotsuga menziesii
GATCTTTAACTAAATCCAAGAGAATCGACGCATGCTTAAGGGCGATTTATTTCACAACGAAAAGGGCGGGGGAAAATTAAGGATTATTTGGAATAACCAGTATAATTATCGCAAATCTAGGGCTATTTCAGAAGGACTTGCAGGCTCACTTGAAACCACCAGGGACTTGACGCTCCAAGCTTGCATGTAATCCGACTGCAATTTGGGGAAATCGTGGGAGGGTGTTCTTTCGCATAAGTGTGGCTTGCATTTTCTGGTTTGCCTGAAAGTATTGTTGACCCCTTATTTTCTTGATTTCTACTTTAAAATATAGTTGTAGGTAGCGTCTAACTAATAACCATAACATTTTCCTTGCCTTTTGCGATCTTAATGAAGCATGCGCCTATGATCTGGTGTTTTGAGAAAAAACCTAGGCATGCATTCTTCCTGGGTTGATCTGGTTTTGAGCTTCTACTAGGTTTTGCGGTTTGATGAATATAGTCATGTCTTCTTTCTCTGTTGATGAGATCGGAGCATGTATCATTTTTATTGATTCGGGGTTTGATAAAATTTAAGCGGCTGACTCTTCAGTGGAATCATATCTGAAATTATCTTGGTTTGCTATTTTAATCTGTGGAATATTTATGTGCTGTGTCTGTAGTCTCTTATAAAGGATCGAAAGGTGAAATAATCCACGATCTCTGAAATATTTGTCCCTGTATGCTATTCATCATTGTGCAAGTTATGCATTTTACATATTATAGTTAGGCATGCGAGTTGCACTGATGCTTCGGGTGGGTTCCATGCACGGGTGATTGAAGGTTTTGGGTAATTACTGCGAGTTTGCATTTATGTGTTGGGCGATCTTCATAAGCCCATGATTTGCATATTATATGCATGCCCCGCGACTGGCATAATAGGTATTTTGGGTTGTGAACAATATGTGTTGACATATATTTTAGTCATGGCTGCGTTTTAAAAATAAATCACTGGCATGTATTCTTAATAAGAATAAGTCAGATCCACATCTTGTTTTGGAAAATAGGTTGGACCTTAAACCACTTATGGAAATGCGATTACTTATATATATATGTGTGTATATTGATAACTCCCACCATGTATCTCGATTGAACTGAATCCATGGAATAGGATGAGTTTGATTAAGACTTGGTTTTGAAATCGTTGGATGTGAAGTGATGTATCTATGTATTGTTATATATATATATATATATATATGTGTGTGTGTGTGTGTGTGTGTGTGTGTGTGTGTGTGTGTGTGTGCTGTTACCTTGCCATAATGGGGATCATTTCTTGCTTTGACCGCTTAATAAATATGAAGAAGGAATATGGCAAGTAGAGCATCATTGCAAGCTTTATTCACAAACACCGTTTAGAGACCCTTGAATAGATCTGAGATGGGCATTTTGAAGGACTTGTACGTGCCCTAGACCTTTCTTCGGTCATCCTATATTGGAATTTGCAGATAAGAGTTTGGTAGCTAAACCTTGTTTGGGTTTTCCCAATGTTTCAAAGATCTCTGCATAGTTTCCAGGGTGTGAGGCAAATCTATAAAATAATTTGAGAGTGTTAACCTTACCTTCTTGGATTCGTCGCCCCGCTCGGGGGTGCCTCTAGGTGGTACAACCTACGCCAGATAGAGCCAGTGGTTGGGAGGAAAGTCGCAGTAGAGCTTTCAGTTGCCTGAGTCATATTGATTAGCATTTCTCATGTAATTATTGTATGTTTCGTTTAAGGAAAAGGGCTGTGTTCTATGCATGAGCAGTATGATTTAGTGAAAAGGGTAGGATGATTCCTGCTTAACCTATTTTCTTAAATTAGTTTTAATGATGATAATACCTTGAAATGCTTAATCATTTATGAGCTTATCTGTTTTGTCAGCAAGCTGTGATTGCAGGGAATGTTTGGCAAAGGGAAAACGAAAGATTAGTTGGCTTTGGATGATAGTATAGCAGATGTCAATTATATAACTTATGCATATCTCAGATAAGTAGTTTGACTTAGTATATATTTTCATAGATACATCCATGTATGACTAATTAACCCTGTTTGTTTTATTGGGCAACCGACACGGAGATTTTCATGTTCCCTCTCGTGAGATCATGGAAAAAACAATTATAAGGCTCTTTCTATGAAATGTTTAAACGTACCTAAGGAACAAGATGATTTACGGATCGTCCGTTCATGGAACAATTATGTGATCAATAGGTTGTATATGTTTTGTTCCAAATATGTATACTCATTGTTATCAATGAAAATACCAGAGTATCCTAATATATGTATATCGAGTTTCTGTAGTGAGCTAGTATCTCAAAGAGGTACTTGAATATCCATGTAAATGAAGGGTAATATTAGGCGTGCAAACTCAAAGAAAATAACGAAAAAATTATATTTAGTTTGAATATGATTTCCTATTGCATTTAGAAGGATCGTGCTGGTTGTATCAAAATATGCCTACGAATTAAGGTCATTAATCAATATGACAAATTAAACTCGCATACCAGAGGATTATGAATTTTCATTGAAAGATCTTTTTCCATAGCATGGACATGGGTAGGTTTCCTTTGTCTGTTACATATGGTATCAGAGCCAGCTACAAAACTGGACCCTTAAGAATGGGCTAACATGATAGTTTTGCACGATTACATTTGGAAGAAATTGTGGTAGCTTGTAATCTCTCCTGATTTCGTCTTTTGTAGAACAGTTCACAGAAGTGGCAAAGGTAAACTTTTGTGGCCACCATATGGGCACCTGCTGAGTTCCATGGCGAGCACTGTATGGGTAATAGTTTAGTTTATTTAAATTGTTGATATTGAAGAAAATTTGTAAATTGATTTTGTTATGTTCTCAATAGATTAGCATTGATGGTCTGGAAGCCACCGATCATGTGTCTGGAAATAGTGTTTGTGACTCAAATCTGCATGACTAAATTTTTTATTTTCAGTTTATGCATACCACATTATTTATAAAGAAGTAATTCTTGCTATTGTAATGATATTTAAATTGTTGGGCATTGATAACAAGCTCCCCATTAGACATTGAATCAAATGTAACTACTGTGCGGGGTTTTTATTTATTTCTATTCGAGAGGTCCATGCATTTTATAGGGTATGTTTTCACTTTGAGAGATTTATCTCTTGTATTGACTCTTGATATGCATTTACCCAGAGAGGTACATTCTATTATATAGGTTTGAGAGATGCATTTTACATTTGTTTCTCGTAGCGGAATTTTATCTAGACTTGATGCTTGATGGATCTAGGTAGATTGTAACTTTTGGTTGTTCATTGGATTCTTTACTAATTTTATATTATCTTGATTTTGATTTGGATTTTAATTTAACTTCCGTAAGGGTGGAGTGACAATGACACCTTCAGGTGATTAGTTCCTCCTATATAAATTGATTATAACATTTAAACGAATGCCTCCATCGTTTATTTGCTATTTGCTTTTTCACAAGGGTGAAGTTACAGTGGCACTTCTTATGATTTAATTCCTCATGTTTTAAAATGATGCCTTTGTTTTTGTCAAAATGGAAATTGCAGAAAGGTACTTTCCTTAAATATCCTTAAATTTTAGAATTGTGAAATTGTATATTCAAAGTATAGTACAAGGCATGAGAATCTAAAGTAAATATTATTTTTGTTAGCAATTTCCAGCAGTATTTTTGGAGGATGTCTATAGTCGAGAACCATTGAGTTGCTAAAAGTCACACATCGGGAGGATCTATAAACTTTGATAGAATTGTAGCAATGGCAACATCAGGTGAAACTTAGTTTTGAATTGGTAAGGTTGAAATCAAGAGAGTCAGATGAAATTGATTCCATCCCCTATTGAATGTTTACTCCCTGCTTCACAAGTGGGATGTATTTCTGATGATTTTGTAGAACTTGTATTTCTTCAATGACTTATTGCAGCATCGAAAAGGAACCAACATTACAATTAAATAACTGTGAGAGTTACCGCATGTGACCTTTTTGACACTTAAGCGTGAAGAGCAATTGCAGCATAATGTTGTATTGTGTAGCTTGACAATTGTGGAAGGCATCCTTTCTTTTGGTTGATGAGGGTCAATCACAGATGGCAGGTGACAGAAGGAATTGTATATGCTAAATAAATTACAGAGCTTAACTTGTGCATCATAATCAATTGCCAGAGATTATTGCACTGCTAAACTTGTGCATCATAATCAATGGTAAGAATTTCTAGCTTTATCATGACCCTTACTAATTATTATTGATTTTCTTTAATCGCAACATTAAACAAGGACAGATCTTGCAAATTAAAGTTGTGGTAGTTACTGTCAAGGATAGATGAGAAGTGACAGAAGCAATACTGCATGCTAAATAAATTGCAGATTTAAACATGTGCCTCATAAATCATGTAGGCAATTGCTAGAGAATCTAGTTGTAGTGTGGCACTTGTTGATTGCTATTCAGTTATAGTATAGACTCATTGGTATAAGAAGCATATTTTCAATTTTTCTGGAATGGCACACATTGTTAAACATAGTTGGATATATTTACCATTTAAGATAATCTGGTGGGCTACTGTGAGTGGTTGAATGTTTTGTGTTTTATGTAGTAGGTCTTGTGATTGATCCTGGGGTTGCTACCTATATTGTATGCATTAATTGATTCCCTTACCAGCTAAGCATTATAATCAATGTTTATGAGCTTATACTGGGTACCATCCACGTACAACATAGAAGTGCTAAGGGGCTGTCTAAATTTTTCTTTGGATTTTTTTTTACCACTGCAGATCCAGTTCCATGTTTTATGTGGTTTCTTGCGAATTGTGTTGTTATAAGAAATTGAAAGGTTTTTTTTTGTGGCTTCTTGTGAATACCTTCTTGTCAATTCTAGTGTTAAAATAAATTGAAAACAACTCTTATCCGATGAATGAGAAGTAAGTCATGGCTTATGATAAAATTTTTGATGTTCTTTGAATTAATAAAATGATAAACTGACCACCTATGGAGTGATTGCAGGCATGGGAAAAAGTGGCCCTTAGGAGTGCTAAATCTCTAGGACTGTAATGAGTTAAGAAGATATGAGAAAAATATCATGTGCATAAAGTTGTCACCACGAGGAAGTGGTGATGGAGGTAGTGGATGAAAGCTACCTGTTTCCCCCGGGCCAGCGAGGGACCACTTTGCATTGGCTCAATGCCAATTGTGTGTGAAAGAAGGGTACAATTTTTGTTTCGCTGCTACTACAAAAATGAATCCATCTTGTTACTGGCAGATTTAACATGGCATTACAAGAAGGTATGTCCAAACAAAATCAATGACATTTTGACCATTACAAGCATCAAACATCAATATCTGCAGTATGTAGGGTATAAGTCAGCATCAGCCATTATGAATTAAAAATAAACCATTCATTTCCTACTTTTAATTGTCCTCCTTACTTACTACACTAGGCAATTGACTTAAACCTTTATTCTACAATAGTCTGTGTTTATATCCTTACCATGAGTAACCCATCTTCTTGCCTTTAAACAGTAAATAGGAAATCCTTCAACCGGATCATCTGGATAAGAACTGTGAATGATAATATAAGACCCAAATGCGTTATGAAGCTTTATTGCAACAATGTAACATACCTGAGCTACCTCATTGTAGTTGAGCAGGTGGTGGGTAAATTTGTTCCTCCGAAACAAAACCATAAAATATGTTTCGTTAACACCTTATCCCAAATTTAGCAAAAGTAGCATGAAACAATTACAGTACCTCATACATTAAAGCAAAACCAAAAGAGGACATCAAGATACGTGGTTCACCTCGTCCACGAGGCTATGTCCACCAAGTTTTTTGTTCCTTTTATTGATTGATCAAATAGAAGAAATTTACAATGCTGGGCACATACATTTCCCTTTCCTTACCACAAGTCTCTTCGCATAGAGACACTTTCAGAAGTCCAAATTCCCTAATTAAGGCCTTTTCCTTACCTCAAGTCTCAATGGCACAAAAAAAATGTAAACTCCATCTCCTTGTACATCATAGACAACAAGAAAAGTACTTTGTCCTTAATAGATGGACAAGATTGAATTTTACCCCTGATTGCAACCACCAAATGTGTGTTGCCAAACACTCTAAAAATTTTAAATCATTCTCTTTAATAAATGTTCATGGAAGAAGATACCTTGATATGTTCATTGGGAAGGACTACATGCCATGGAATTTTACCATCCGGAATGCTTGGTTGGATGGGGCATTTTACCATCCAGATTGGGTTTTTCTTTGTCCCTTCGCCATTTTTCTGACTTGCAGTACATGGCAGTCATGGATGTATAAAACAAGTCATAATTTGGTAAAGTATATGTTATGGCTTTTATAAGAGCTAACCGGTTGCATAGAAAGAACCCATATACCATATGATAAATCTCACAGGAAAATGGAGGACTCCTTTGACAATAATTTTCAAAAGATAAAAAATGGAGTTAAACCTCACAGACATCTCTAAGGATATTACAAAGAATGAAACATGAATAAGCTGGAAAATTCAAAAGTGCTTCAGAAGAGGATTTATCATGATGCAACTGAAAATACAGTCCATCAAGCAACTAACTAGATAATGATTTATCTGCTACGCAAGACCACTGAGATCATGGTTCGGCAATTTAGAAAGAAGCATGATTGGGAACCCACCAAAAACTAACCACAGAAGGATAAGCACAAAACATTTAATTTCATAAAATACCTGTCACATTAGCGACATACAGTAGAATCGGTAAACCCTGAAAGCCCATTCTTTTTAAATCTTAGCTACTGCAAGCACTATTTCTCTGACAGATATAAAGAGGCCTTCAATCTACCAAAATTTATATTTAAAAATTCAAGGACATAATCACAAAAGATGTTAAATTATTACCTGGTTGTAAGGATTCGGGAACCCATTACATTGGATCGTAGGATTGCCTGTTGAAATGAAAAACCCTTTCTCTCTTCGTTCAGCTCAAAATTTTACACCACATAATCGTTAGTTCTGGAGGAATAACCCTCGACCAAATGTGGAAGCCCCTATTAGTTCTAATCGTGTCTGGGTATTGATATGAGTGGTCAAGCCATGGGTTCCAACACTGGCGTTTTCATTCCACACTGGTAGGTCATCCAAGACAGATAACGAATGGTGCCATTAAATCGAAATAAAAGATGTGCGGCTGACCTCAGTTTCGACCACCACTGAAATGGATGGAATTTCCATATCCAATTGCTTCAAGAAACATATAACTTAGCAGTAGACGGTTTTGAAGTTAAAAACTGGTAGGTCATCTGTCACCAAGCTGCAAGTTATGATCGGTGCTCCTCCCTGTCTCGCTCTTTGGATGAAAAATGCACTACAGGATAAGAGCTCGGTTCTTCCTATAGAGAGGAGAGGTTGAGCTTCCTTCTCATTTTCTGCTACGCATCCCCAATGCGTAGAGCATCCTTTCCCCAAACGTGTTGAGGTGTTTATATAACCATCTATCTACCTCCCGCCCAACTCACAAAATCCCAACTTAAATTATAATACTAAGGTGAATGCCCCTTTCAACACAGGAATTTACTCTTAATAATAGCGCAGAGGTGCATGCCCACCTTCAACGCAGAAAAACCCTGTTAATAATAATAATGATAGCCTGTTAGGTACAATTTCTCTTTAGCAGTCAAGGCGCTATGAGGTTCCACCAATTATGGCAGAAATTCAGCCATGTATTTATGTTCCTGGCAAGTTAAGGCAACAACTCTACCATTCTCCGTTGTCGAGGCAAGATTTGCTCCCTCCCTTAGTCAAAAAACCATGTGAGGCATGCGTCCGACTCCCCAAAAATTCCTATTAACCCAAGAATAGGAAAGAAAATATCTTCCAATAACCCTTGTCTCTATAGTTTTTTTAAAAGGAAAATGTCCTTAATATATTTTGTCTATAATCTCTATAAGGATCATTTTCTAGTTGTTTAGGGTTAATAAAATTTCCTCAAGGAAACAATGCAATTACACCCACATTCCCTTTTTATGCCTATGGTCGTAGGCGTTCTCTATTACCGTGTCAGTATGTAATACATGTAGGTATTTATATAATTATTCCTATAATTCACTCCATGTATTAATCCAATATACGTTTAGTATAACACGGGTCTCTATGTATGCTGATCCAGGTAGGGGAATTTTACCATAAGATGCCTTCTCAAACTACATGAATATATATCTATATATATACTCATATATCTGATTACCTGCACCCCGTTGTATTTTTTTATCCAATTTAATCCATGGATAATATATATATGTATGTATGTATGTTATTTACACATATTGTGTTTTATACTGGTTTTAATGTCACTCTTACCCAGATTGGTGACTAAGATACCCACCAATGCCACAACATTTAGGTCATGAAGAACTAGGCCCCGTAGGTGTTGTCGACCGCTAGTCTCTCCTCCTAGTCGTCTCGGTTGTTCGAAAGAAGTAACACTCATCCTTGACTTATGAAATCGCATTACCTAATATACAAAGTTCTGCTGGTGGGGCCTTGGCCTTGAGCTCCTCACCAGAGAATAAATACATTCGGAAATTACAAAATATTCAGAGGCATTTAAGAGGGATATTACATCCTTTCCCCCTTAATATAACACCGTCCTCGGTGTTCCAGCGTTTTCTTCGACCAACTTTCCTTTTCCTATTTCGTCATCTTTTCTTGTTTTCATCTCTTCGTTCTGCACCCTGTAGATCTTTCAGTACTCCTCAATTCCCTATTGTTCAAGCCCTACAACTCCCTGCAATAAGTTCGGTTCTAGCCCAATTTTCTTCAGTACCTCGTGTTCAAAATTATAATTCAACTTAAAACATAAACCATAGATCCTTTTTGCATTGTGACATATATATGCATGTTTGCTGACATCAATATTGAAAACAATGTATAACTCAGAAATCCAACACTATACAATTTCCATAATCCACAGTGGTTTCAATATACATGTCAGTTCTATTTGCGAATAAATAGACATATTTCCTCATAGGTACAAGTTTACCTATAATGCACATACCTTTTCCAGCATTGTTCTTTTCTTTGGATGTCCTACATCATAGCACTCCAAGTACCAATTCAAGCCACCCAACACAAGGACGATACCCTTCCTTAGGCGTATCTCCTTTTTGTGCTATTCAGAGCGCTTCACCATTTATTCTTTTCTTTGGTTGTCCTCCATCCCAGCACACCAAGTGTTAAAAGTACTCTAAGTACTGATTCAAGCCACCCAACACAAGGACGATACCCTTCCTTAGGCGTATCTCCTTTTTGTGCTTTTCATGGTGCTTCACCAAGCTGAGGCACTTCCGTTCTCGCACACCACCACAACTCCTAGAGGTTATTTTCTTCACAGAGTCCCCCACTCTTGTGACAGTCCTCTCAATGTGTGCGGAACGAGTCTTAACCAAAATGTCTTACATCTAGGCGTCCCCAGAATGCATAGTGGTCCCTCACTGGTCCGGGGGAAAACAAGGTAGCTTTCAACCACTACCTCCATCACCACTTCCTCATGGTGAAAAATTTATACACATGAGATATTTCTCATATCTTCTTAACTCATTACAGTCCTGGAGCTTTAGCCTTTCTCATGGCCACAATTTTCCCATGCCTGCAATCACTCCATAGGTGGTCAGTTTATCATATTATTGAATAACCCAAGATTTCAATAATCAATTATCAGAATTTCCTAATTTGCATTGATTTTAGTCACCATTCACGAGTTATATATAACCTTGTAAATCATCTAGAAAAGTTACTCCTTACTCTTTTCTGAGTAATGGAGCACAACTTACATACGCAGGCGGGTTTATATACCATAATGTATGTCGATTGTAGCAATGGTCATAATCTCGGTGAAGCCTACAATGTTAGTATGTAAACAACATCATCCACAGTTAGTCCTTGGTTGTAAAGCTTGAGTTTCGACAATTATATTAAGTAAAAACAACACCCATACTTAACCTCATTATCGACGACAGTGATTATTTTTCTAACAGTCAACTCCGATTGATATTGTTCCTGGCATATCCTGCCAGGTTAGTATATAAAATTACACAGCATTCATCAACTCACTTATTTCAATGTTAATATCTTCAAATAATCAAATCCATATAAGCTCTTAAAAATGCCAATCTCAATACGACCCAGGCGACAACAATGCTATGAAATTCTCAATGGGTTTAATCACAAGACTACCAACAATATCATTCCATATAGAACCACTTATACTATGAAACGAGAACTCGACACAGTTCTTGTTTTTCTCTCTCCTAATTTTAGTAGCTAATTTTACCTCCATTTAAAAAAGGGTTGATACCA